>JALQSN010000284.1:45000-62415 GCA_023690525.1 Holotrichia oblita
CGGAGAAGCCCAAACCGTATTATGGAAACATAATGCGGGGTAGAGGACCCAAAAAAGCCAGTAAAGAGTCTAGCAGAATGAGCGGATTGAAAACCGAGACCATAGAGGGTGATAGTCCCGTACGCGAAAGACAAATTACGGTGAGGGTATCCGGAGTACCACGAGACACGAGGAATCTTGTGGGAAGCAGGGAGGACCACCTCCCAAGGCTAAATACTAACTGGTGACCGATAGTGAAGCAGTACCGTGAGGGAAAGGTGAAAAGAACCCCGGGAGGGGAGTGAAAGAGAACCTGAAACCCTGTGTTTACAAGCAGTTGGAGAGCGTTAAGGCTCGACAGCGTACTTTTTGTAGAACGGTCCGGCGAGTTATTGTATGCAGCGAGGTTAAGTACTGAAGGTACGGAGCCGAAGGGAAACCGAGTCTGAATAGGGCGATAAGTTGCATGTAATAGACCCGAAACCGGGTGACCTACCCATGGACAGGTTGAAGCTAGAGTAAAATCTGGTGGAGGACCGAACTCGTGTCTGTTGAAAAAGGCTGAGATGAGCTGTGGGTAGCGGAGAAATTCCAATCGAACTCGGAGATAGCTGGTTCTCCCCGAAATAGCTTTAGGGCTAGCCTTAAATTAGTCTAGTGGAGGTAAAGCACTGAATGAGCTAGGGGCCGTATAGGTTACCGAACTCTATCAAACTAAGAATGCCATATAGATGATGTTTAGGAGTCAGACTACGTGAGATAAGTTTCGTAGTCAAAAGGGAAACAGCCCAGACCATCAGCTAAGGTCCCAAAATTACAGTTAAGTGGAAAAGGATGTGGGTTTGCTAAGACAACTAGGATGTTGGCTTAGAAGCAGCCACTCATTTAAAGAGTGCGTAATAGCTCACTAGTCGAGTGAGCCTGCGCCGAAAATTACCGGGGCTAAACTGTATACCGAAGCTATGGATCGATGTACCAAAGTACTTTACTAGGGTACGTGGGTGGTAGGGGAGCTTACTGTAGTAGGTAGAAGCATGATCGTAAGGACATGTGGACGAGACAGTAGTGAGAATGCCGGAATGAGTAGCGAAAGTGAAGTGAGAATCTTTACCGTCGAAAACCCAAGGTTTCCTGGGGAAGGTTCGTCCTCCCAGGGTAAGTCGGGACCTAAGCTGAGGCCAAGAGGCGTAGGCGATGGACAACAGGTTGAAATTCCTGTACTACCGATATTTGATTGAGAGAAGTGGGGACGCAGGAGGATAAGCTAAGCGGGCAGCAGAAAAAGTCCGTCCAAGGTAAATAGATAGTTCGGCAGGTAAATCCGCCGAATGTTTCGAAGTGCTGATGGGGAGCGAAATAGAGTAGCGAAGTAGCTGATTCCACACTGACAAGAAAAGCCGCTATCGAGAATATTGGTACCCGTACCGTAAACCGACACAGGTGGGTGAGGAGAGAATCCTAAGATGAACGGGAGAAGCGTTGTTAAGGAACTCGGCAAATTAACCCCGTAAGTTAGCAATAAGGGGAGCCTATGAGAGTAGGCCGCAGAGAATAGGCCCAAGCAACTGTTTAACAAAAACACAGGTCTCTGCTAAATCGAAAGATGAAGTATAGGGGCTGACGCCTGCCCGGTGCTGGAAGGTTACGGGAATCTGTTAGCTGAAAGGCGAAGCAGTGAACTTAAGCCCCAGTAAACGGCGGCCGTAACTATAACGGTCCTAAGGTAGCGAAATTCCTTGTCAGGTAAGTTCTGACCCGCACGAATGGCGTAATGATTTGGGCACTGTCTCAACACCGCACCCGGTGAAATTGTAGTACTTGTGAAGATGCAAGTTACCCGCGACTAGACGGAAAGACCCCATGGAGCTTCACTGCAGCCTGATATTGGGTTTTGGTATATTTTGTACAGGATAGGTGGGAGACGGAGAAGACAGAGCGCCAGCTTTGTTGGAGTCGCCGGTGGGATACCACTCTGAATGTACTGAAACTCTAACTTGAGACCGTGAACCGGTTTGAGGACACTGTCAGGCGGGCAGTTTGACTGGGGCGGTCGCCTCCCAAAGAGTAACGGAGGCGCCCAAAGGTTTCCTCAGCGCAGTTGGAAACTGCGTTAACAGAGTGCAAAGGCATAAGGAAGCTTGACTGCGAGACAAACACGTCGAGCAGATACGAAAATAGGGCTTAGTGATCCGGCGGTATGAAAGTGGAATTGCCGTCGCTCAACGGATAAAAGCTACCCTGGGGATAACAGGCTAATCTCCCCCAAGAGTTCACATCGACGGGGAGGTTTGGCACCTCGATGTCGGCTCATCGCATCCTGGAGCTGGAGTAGGTTCCAAGGGTTTGGCTGTTCGCCAATTAAAGCGGTACGCGAGCTGGGTTCAGAACGTCGTGAGACAGTTCGGTCCCTATCTATCGCGGGCGTAGGAAATTTGAGGGGATCTGTCCTTAGTACGAGAGGACCGGGATGGACGAACCAATGGTGCACCGGTTGCGTTATCAGACGCACAGCCGGGTAGCCAAGTTCGGAAGGGATAAACGCTGAAGGCATCTAAGCGTGAAGCCCCCCCCAAGATGAGATTTCCCACCTTAATAGGGTAAGACCCCATGAAGAACACATGGTTGATAGGTCACGAGTGGAAGTGCAGTAATGTATGTAGCGGAGTGATACTAATAGGTCGAGGGCTTGACCTAATTAGCGTAGTGGCAGGAGCGGTTTTAAGCTCCGAGAACGAAGCTAATCTAAATAAACGGAATGACAAGTGTGGTTTTAAGCGCTGAGAATGAAGTTTATATAGCGAAAAAATATATAGATCTACACTAAATAAGGTGTAGATACTATAACAAGAGAAGTTATTGAGAGTCAGAAAGATCATTGAATAGCAAGAAAAAGAGCAGTTATTTGGTTTTGAGGGTGAAAAACCCTAGGTAACCGGAAGGAGTATTTTATGATATACCGAAGGTATTGAATAAAATATGAGAGGAGGTTACTAAGAAAGAGATTCCGGTGGTAATGACGCAGAGGGCACACCTGTTCCCATACCGAACACAGAAGTTAAGCTCTGCAGTGCCGAAGATACTTGGATGGAGACGTCCCGGGAAAATAGGTCGCTGCCGGATTTATATGGAAGTCATAAGGTGAGAATCTTGTGACTTTCTTTTTTTATTCAGAGGTTGGAAAACAAATAAATAAATTAAAAAGGATGATTATCGGATCGAATAAAAGCAAAAAATGTCTAATAAAATTCGAAAATATAGCTTCATTTTTATATAGCTTTATGATATAATTTGGTTATAATGAAAAATATTTAAAAGGGAGGATATTTAAATGAAAGTAAAGAAAATTTTTGCTGTAGCAGCGGCTATGATGCTAACACTAACTATGATGTCAGTTGCAGTTGAAGCTGCAATACCAACAAATTTACCTGATGGGGTCTAAAAGTAGTTAGTGCAGATAAGGTAGGAACAAGAGACAAGTCATGGAAAAAAGATGGAATCATTACTTTACCGCAGGGTGATGCGTTTGACAATGGAGGTACCAATCACGGCATATATTCTATTGATTACGCATGTAAAAACGATGATACCTTCTATACATACTGGATCATAAAAGTTGAAAAAACTGATTCTGCAGAGGATTCGGCTATTTTATCAAACGACCCGGCATGGAAGAATGGCGGTACTGAGCTTTCTACAGGAACATCAGGTTATTTAATTGAAGACGATTATACCGAAGAAATTTTTTATGAAGATATAACACCGGATAAATGGTGCGCAGTACCTTGCGGATATAAAGTGGAAAATGAAGAGTGTAATAAAGTCGAGCTAAGACTGCACTATAAAAATGTGGCGTCTGTACAGTTTAAATATTTGGTTATAACATCTAAACCTATGAATTTTAATCTCAATACGGAAACAGGGGAAATTGATGGTGTTACCAATGAAAATGCATATGTTGCAGCAACAGCGACAGCAACACCAGAATCAACTCCCACACCTACTGTAACAACTGCACCAGCTACAACGGCACCAGCTACAACAACTGCGGCTACTGCTACAACAACAACAACTGCGGCAGTAACTACTACAGCACCTAAAGGTAATGACGGCGGAAACACCGGCCTTATCATCGGAATAGTTGGAGGGGTAGTGGTAGTAGGCGGTATAGCGGCATTCGTATTATTAAAGAAGAAGAAATAATTTAATATTATTTTAACTCAAGTTTAAAAAGTGTATTGGCATGACGGTTATTTTCTGTATCAGGCTGTTTGATTACAGCGATAACCGTTGTGCCTTTTTCATCTTGATTATCATTTCCATCTGTACAGCCATTTTCAGTGTTTATCTGCACGGAATCATAACAAACACATTCCAGTTCATCTTCTAAAGTGCATTCCTTTTTGTATGTAATTTCAAGGTCATAAAAAGTCTTGTCATTTAACAGGTCAGCAGGCAGTGTGTCGAACAGGATCTCAACATATTTTGCGTTATTGACATGAAGATTATAATCCAGATCGTGCCTCCTTACAGTATAAGAACTGTCTGAAATCCGGTTTCCGGCAAGCGATAAAGGATTATTGGTGAAAATATTCTTAAGAACACATTCATCAAGATTAATATATTTATAAGTAATTTCGGGAGACAGCGGTGCTATAGACCGTTTGTTGATATCCAGAATAAGCCAGGTCGAGAGAGCTTCGCAAATTATTTTTCCGTTTTTGTCAAAAATGCGGAAACTTCTGTAGGCATTTCGTTTTTCTATGCCTGATGACCATGTCCTGACACAAATAGTATCTCTGAAAAACGGCCTTTCATAAACACGGATTTTCCATTTATAAAGTATCCATGCAAATCCCATTTCTTTCATTACTTCATATCCGCAGCCTCTGTCCTCAGAATGCCATATGGCCAGATCCTGTAAAAAGTCCACAATTGACGATATTTTAGTCCTGAAATTCTCATCGCACTCAAAAGAGTGTACAGTATAGCTTTTTTCATAATAACCATTCATTATTTTATTCTCCTGCATTCAAAATAAAAACGTTTTTCGTATGCTTCGCCCATTGAGAAGGTTTTGCGGGGTAACACTCCTGATTCGGCTACGCTTACAAACAGCATGCTTTTGTGCATGACCGGCAGAATAAAACCTATTGAATCAGATTTAACTGCCAATTCTTTTACAACATCGGCTCCGTGAATATAATCCACATTCATTTTTGAAGAATTTGTTTTATAATCAAGAAATTCCTGTAAAGTTCCGATTTCAAGTGTATGTGTACAATTGGGAATTTCAATTTTTCCCGACTTATTTCCATAAACATAATCAAATTTCTGTATTGTCTCTGTTTCCGGCTTTTTTGTAAAATACTCCCTGAATTCTTCAAGGAAGGTTTCGGGATCTATACCTGTACATATTCTGTGGATCGGTTCAAATACAAGACCGTCGTCATGAACGTTTACCAGTTCGGCAAGAGCAAAGCGGGCGGGATGTGACAAAGCTTCTTCAGAAGATAATGTGTTTTTCAGATTTTCCCAATGAGCTTTTGCGGAAGCCAGAGAGTGGTTTCCATCGCCTACTGCGTAAAGAAGCGGTGAATTTCCGTTACAAAGAGCTTTGAGAGCCGTAGCTACAGAAATCAAATCGGATTCATCTGAAACCTGATATCCGGTCAGACGGCCGCTGTACATCATTAAATCAAAATTATAGATTTCCGGAAGATCTTTATTAAATAAAGGTTCGATAACTGTTTTTCCGGGATCATCGATCAGGATCATAATGTGGGGCAATTCCAGCGGAGCGTTGGCGCGGATTCTGACTCTGGGAGGAATTCTCTCCAGAACGGTTCCTTCTGTTGCCCTTACTTGCGAGCAGGAGTCTTTACTATAATCGTAACATTCCAGATCAACTGCGGCTACAAGACCTTTTCTTGATCCGCCTCCCGGAAACTTCCTGTTAACAAGGACAAAACTGTTTTTTAAAGTTTTAAAAATACCTGAGATCAGATAATCATCCATAGTTTTGTTTATATCTGATATTCTTTTATCGCTGTTACCGTCTTCAAGATAAACTTCCGGAAATGTAATATTAAGTGTTGAAGGAGAACCACAGGTTATTTCTGAGACATTCTGCCAGTATTCAGGCTGGGAAGTGTACTGATCACAGGCAACAACCGCCCATTTTTCATACATTTCGGCATTTTGGGGTATCAATATATCACACGGTTTAATTGCAATTTCATTAAAAAATTTCATAATTTTATCTAACCTTCCATTAAATTTTAGCTGTATAATATCTTATCCTTACAGAATAATAAAGTCAACAATTGTAATACTATATAAAGAAAGGAACGGTGAGATTTGTGGAAAGATTTTCCGATGTTTCCGGAATGCCGGTCGTATGTATTGAAACCGGGGAAGTAGCCGGGACAGTGGAATCTGTTGTTTGCAAAGAAAATGATAAAGTCTCGGGGTTTCTTTTAGATGTTGGGAAATTCGGAAATAAGTACGGTTTCGTGCATATTGAGGATATTGTGGAAGCGGGCAGTGGAATTCTTACTGTTTTTAACGAAGAGAGCATTTTAAGAAACAGAGGCGATGTTAAAAATTTCCGCAAAAATGGAAACTGGATCGGGCTTAATAAAAAAGTTATATCAGAAGAAGGAAAGCTGCTTGGGACTGTAAAAGACGGGGTTTTTGATATCAATTCAGGAAAAATTTCAGAAATTGAACTTTCCTTAGGTGTGATCGAGGATCTTCGGAATGGCCGGCGAAGATTCAGGCTGAAAGAGGATACAGAGTTTGGAGAAGAATTTATTGTTTTGAAAAACGGAGGAAAAAATGGTTAATAAAATTGTTAAAGGCGTAGTTATCGGAAGCGCTGTAGGAGCTATTGTTATGGCAGCCGAATGCGGGATGAATTCAAAGCCCGGTATGAAATTCGGAAGAAAAATAATGAAGAAAATAGGACTGTAACAAGGCGGTGTAACAAGTGGAAGACTTTAAATTTTTCAGATTGATATTTCCTTTTTTACTTGCGCTTGTTATTACCTATCTGGCAAGAAGACCTGTTAAAGCCTTGGAAAAACACAAGGTGAACAGGTCTCTTGCTATTATTGCAGTGTATCTGGTATTGATTCTGGTGGTTTCGATTTTTATAATCCTAATAGCGCCCGGAGTTTACGGTAATATTTCTGAGATTATTTCAGTTATGCCGCAAGTATATGAAGAATACAGGGATATCCTTGATATGGCGCTGAAGTTTTTTTCGGTAGAAAGTGTAATAAAGATTTTGGAAGGTTCAATTTCAATACTTTTTGATATATTTTTATCGTTCATTCTTGCATTTTATTTATTGAGAGATAAAGAAATGATAACAGATTTTCTTTTATCTTTTTTTCCTGTAAGAATGAGAAAAGAAGCCGCGGCAGGTATGCATGAAATAAGCCGTATATTGTCCGGATTTATTACAGGACAACTGGTTGTCGCTGTTCTGGTGGGCATTTTGGAAACTGTGGCGCTTATGCTTGTTGGAGTAAAGTATCCTTTTGTAATGGGGCTGATAGGAGGCTTTGCAAATATAATACCTGTAATCGAGTAGTTTATAGGCGCTATTCCGGCAGTTGTTATTTCTCTTATGGAATCACCTTATAAAGCACTGGCAGCAGCAGCAGTATTTATTATAATTCAGCAGATCGACAATAACTATCTGACGCCGAGGATCGTAGAAGGAAGACTTGGACTTCATCCGGTAGCCACTCTATCCGTGGTATCTATAGCTTCTATACTCTGGGGTATCGGAGGAGTTCTTCTGTCCATTCCGTTTACTGCAGTTATAGTCAGCATTATAAGGCGGATATATAATATGAAGATCCGTGACCTGAGTCATTGACAAGCAAAGTTTATCCATTTATAATTTAAAGATATGAATATTATAATAAGGAGAATGAAATGAAATTAAATTTATTATATATTGATCCATCTGCAGTGAATTATATAATTCAGGTAATAGCCGGTGTTTTAATAGCCGGAGGAGCCGCACTTGGTTTTTACTGGAGACGTATAAGACGTTATTTCAGAAAAAAGAAAGAAGAAAGACTTGAATCTAAAGTTCAAGGCGGTCCGGAAGATGGAGTTCATTAATAGAATTATTGGCACACCATTGGGTTATCTGATGTGGTTATGTTATATATTTATTAAAGATTATGGTTTGGCAATTATACTATTTACTCTTCTGACAAAAATCATAATGTTTCCAATATCTCTTATAGTACAAAAAAATTCTATTAAGATGATAAAAATGAAGCCTAAACTAGAAGCATTAAGATTCAAATACATAGATGATAAAGACAAATTTCTTGATGCTCAGACTGAATTGTACAAGCAGGAAAAATATAGCCCTATGGCAGGCGTCTGGCCGTTGCTCCTGCAATTGCCAATTATTTTAGGGTTGCTTGATGTTATATATAAACCCTTAAAACATCTTCTTCATATGCCGGCGAATGTAATAAGTGCTTTTATTGATAAGACGGGTCAGATTCTGGGTGTTTCTGTTGCCGAATTAGGAAGTTCTCCGCAGTTAAAGATAATTGAGCTTTTGAATAACCAGGAATACGCGTCTAAATTTCTTGATTTACAAAGTACTCTGCCGGATATAAATATACAGGATACAATAAATTCAATACAGAGTATAAACATGAATTTTCTGGGAATTAATCTGGCGGAAATTCCCCGGGTAAATGAACTCAATATTCTGTTTCTAATCCCTGTTCTTGCAGGATTAAGTTCCTTACTGCTCTGCTATATACAAAACAAAATTAATGTACTTCAGATCGAACAGAGTAAATGGAACCAGTGGGGTATGACAGTATTTATGGTTGCATTTTCAACATATTTCGCATTTATAGTTCCTGCCGGTGTCGGTATTTACTGGATAGCGGGAAATATTTTTGCCATCATAGTCATGTATATTGTTAATGCCATATACAATCCTAAAGAGTATATAGATTATGAAGAATTAAACAGGATGAAGGTATCAATAGCCGGGGAACAAGCAAAAAATAAATTATTTAAAGCCCGTGCCAAGGCTGATTATAAACGTTTTTGCAGAGATGAAAACCTTGAAAAAATGAAATTGATGTTCTATTCCGAGCAGAGCGGGTTTTATAAATATTTTTCCAATATAATAAATGTGTTATTAAAAGAGTCAGACCTGATGATACATTATGTAACAAGTGATCCGGAAGATGCTGTATTTAATTTTGACAGTCCAAGAATTATACCTTATTATATTGATGAAAAAAGGCTGATTCCGTTAATGATGAAAGTTGAAGCGGATGTAGTTGTTATGACAACGCCTGATTTGGAAAAATACCACCTTAAGCGTTCAAAGGTACGTAAAGATGTTGAATACATTTATGTTGACCATGCCTGTACCGGCGTGAATATAGGATACAGGACAGGCGCTTTTGATTATTTTGACACTATTTTTGCAGTCAGCCAGAATCAGGCTGATGAGATACGTGCAATCGAAAAGCTGCGTAAAACCAAGAAGAAAAATATTGTTGATTGCGGGTATGGACTGATAGACAACATGATTTCTTCATATGAACAGATGGAAAAGAAAGAGAACGATAAAAAGACTATACTTATTGCGCCTTCATGGCAGGAAGACAATATTTTAGATAGCTGTCTTGACGGTTTGCTCGGAAGCATAAAAAGCAGGGGATATAAAATAATTATACGCCCGCACCCGCAGTATATAAAGAGATTTCCTATAAATATGGAAGCAATTATAGATAAATACAAGGAAGATATTGGAGAAGACTTCGTTATAGAAAAGGATTTTTCTTCCAATGTGACTGTTTATACTGCCGATTTAGTTATCACCGATTGGTCTTCTATAGCTTATGAATTTTCATTCACTACGAATAAGCCTACATTATTTGTAAATACTAAAATAAAGATTCTTAATCCGGATTACAAGAAAATTGGCATTGAGCCGTTTGATATTAAAGGAAGAGAAATAGTCGGAAGGATTATTGAGAAAAGTGAAGCTGAAAATGCTTATTACGTGGTTGAGGAATTGTTTGAAAACAAAGATATTTATTTTTCGCAGATAGAAAAAGCGAAGAAAGAATATTTCTTTAACCTGGGATACAACGGAGAAGTGGGAGCACGGTACATTATTGACAGGATAAATATAAAGCAAAAACATGAAAAATAAAATACTGATTAAAATTGTAAAAAAAATGTTGACAGAGCAGATATATTCTGGTATTATAGCTAAGCGTTCACTTTGAATGCGCTTGGCGGAATAGCTCAGTTGGCTAGAGCATTCGGTTCATACCCGAAGGGTCGTAGGTTCAAATCCCACTTCCGCTACTTAGATTTAATATTAGCAAGGCTCGTTGGTCAAGCGGTTAAGACACCGCCCTTTCACGGCGGAATCATGGGTTCGATTCCCGTACGGGTCACCAGTATTCTCCAGTTATTCCCGATAACATTTGCGGTAATGGCTGGAGGATTTGTTTTAATAATAATTGATTAACACAGAAGGTAAATATAATGATGTTCGACAAAAATCAAAATGAATTTCCTTCACTATTGCATAAACAAGTTTGGGAATGCGGTGTGATTATTTTACCTGAAGAAATTACATTATCTGATGAAATAAAATCGCAAATAGATGTTGATTTGTTTGATAGCTGTAAACAAATGCGGAATTTTATGATTCATTCTTTGCAAGACATATATATAAATATTGAAAAATATCAAATTGAACCAAAAAAGTATATGCGTTTGTGGCTTAATATGATTGACATAGACCGTTCTTCAAGGGAATTGATTGGAGACACATTAACAATCAGTCTAAAAAAATGGAAAAGTCTTATTGATAAAAAGATAGATAATTATTATGAAAACATATTTGAAAGTACGGGTATTAAAATCATAAAAAGCAAAGAATCAGTTATGGTAACAAATTCACTTTATCCGAAAATGTTTTTTGCTATGATAAAAATGCTTGAAGCAGTGCGTGAAAATAAAGAAAAAATCAGTTTCGACAACAGTTTCATTTGTTGTGATTTTAGAAAGCTATGTCCGTCTAACAAAAACGAAAAAAATAAAAGCAATAACGATATTGAAGATAAAATTGATTTATTATTGAGCGGCGAGATGAAAACAGCAGCATTAAACTTTATCAATCATTTGAAAGAAAACAAAATGACTCCTAAATACGCAGGAATTAACAATGCGTGGAAATATACTTATAAAGGAAAACCGCTTTATTATATAAAGTTGTGCAATCCTGTTGACGAACCCAAAAAGTGGATTGTTAATCCATATCTTTTAAATATAGATAAATATGAAAAATTAATCATAAAAGAAGAATTACAAAATTTTATTTGGGATAATGTTTTTCATTGTATAAATGTATTGAAGGGCGGTTGCAACAGTCATAATTGTTCCCAGGGGCGAAACATAACACTTCTTGATAAAGAAATCAAAAGTGTATGCAAGGGTCGTCAGCCTGTATGGTTTTTTGACCCTGAAGAAGCGACGATAGAATGTATAAAAAAACTGATTGAAATGGAAAGACAGGCTCGAATAGAGAGTAGTAGAAAATAAGTATTTTTTTCAATTTTATATTTCAACAAATACCACTGAACAAGCAATATTTTAAACGAAGTCAACTGCCGCCAACAATGAGAACTGATGTCCCGCATACACAGACAACTTCTCCACAAATTAATCTTTCAATCATAATGTAGCTTAGCAATTTAATTGTCACTTTTCGCACTTTATTTGTCACTGGATTTTTGCACTAAATTCGCACTTTATTTGTCATAAAAATGTTTTTGAATACCCCTCTTCAATCAATTATTCTCACATTATTTGATAAAATATTCCCTATAGAACACTCTTTGTTTAAAAGCCTATAGGGAATAGCTTTAGAAGATATTTTTCTGAAAAGCAGGTTCTTCCTCTTTTAATACATTGATTAATAATATCTTCTTTATATTAAAAGCCGTTTTAACGACTGTTTAATCACTTTTCTACTTTTAGTAAATCTCTTTTATTTTAGAAAACAAATTGCGATAACGCTTTATTAACGTTTACTATAAAAATTCGCACATTAAATGTCAATTTATTTTAGCAGCTTTTATAATTAGTCTGACTTGATTTTCAGATATATTATATTTAATCGCTAATTCTCTGATATTATATCCGGTAAATTCGGATATAATATTTTTATCTCTTTTTGCTCTTTGTATAGCGTCTGTTTTGGGGATATATATTGAAACACCGCCCAATATCTCTGCCATTCTATAAGCAACTTTTTCACCGAATTCAGCTTCTAATAATTCGTATGTTTCTGTTTTATTCAAAGCAAACACCCCTTATAAAAATTTCACCTTTCAAACGCAATCCGCAATATAAAAAAACATTTGAAAGGTGACTAAATCAGACCTTGTATATAAAATATACATTATTAAACTATTTTTCAAATAAAAACAAATTAATAATGTATATTATATAATCTATTCAAGTGAATAATCAAAAATATAAATGACTATTTCATCTTCATATCATTTGTTATTTCCCTTATTTGTACTGTTGATAGATTGTATTTACGTGCCAGTTCTTTATAGTTATATCCAGTAAATTCTGACCTTATTTGTTTATTCCGCTGTAGTCTTTCAATCGTATCAATCTTAGGAATATAAATAGCTTGTCCTCCAAAGTATTTTATTACAATCATTGCGTTATCAATACCTAATATATCTATTATTTCTAAAAAAGAATCCGGCAATTGTTCAGTAATATCATTTTTTTTATTCATCAGACTAACCTCCTTATTAATTCAATGATATACTTTAATAAATAAATTAGCAGATAAAACAATTTAATAAAATATTTAAAAAGAGCATTTTCACGCTCTTTTTAAATTTGTGTTTATATAGTTAATTCAAACAATATGTTTATTGATTCATTGAAATAATTGCTTATTTCTGTTGTTGGGGGAGTATCATATAGTGTTTTCCATTTATCAATCAGCATATTGTACAATACTTTCTTTGCCTCTTCTGTACTCTTTGCTTTGTCTTCCATGGCACGGATCAGCGGCTTGAGAGCATGGATAAGACTTGCCGTAAGTCCTATAAAATATTCAAATGTCATAACAGTTATACCCCCTCTTTTATATATTAAATTCACACTCTCTATATTGCTTTTCTAAAAACGCTTCTTCGCTTCTATTGAATAAGAAATTTTGATTCAACATTTTATATAAATTACAGCCTGTTTGAATACCTAAGTAAAACAATTCCTCTGCTTCAATATAAAATTTTTCTTTAAGTTCCCATTCTAGTTTATTCACAAATTCTTCAACATCTATTTCGCTATGTAAATCGTTTTTAACATACTCTTTTATAATGTCTTCAACTTTTTTTGTTTCTTCTATGTAAGTATACTTCTGTTTTGCTCTATCCTCAGCAATTTCCGAACAGGATAAATAGGTATTGTACAAATTTTCTTTAAAGAAGCTTGGATATTCAGAGAAAATAGCATAACGATCATTAAATTTATATGCTTTTTCCAAAATTGCATCATTATCTTTTCTTATTATAAAATGGCTAATATTTATGTTGTAAAATTTTGCTAGTTTGTTTAATGCTGACACATCACATAAAAAGCCACTCTCTATCGCTTTAAGCGATTTTACAGGAATTTCTATCATAGAAGATAATTCTTCAATAGATAAATTTGCGTCCACCCTTAATTCAGTTAAAATTTTTTTATCGTAATACATAGTTTTTCATCCTTTCAAAATTAGTGTTTTTTGCCGTTTTTTATTTTCAATGAAAACTTATACGGTCTTTTGCTTTTATCCACCTTTTAACGCGTCATAACGCCGTTAGTTTGGGTATTGATTTATATATCTTACCTCTGATATAATTTGAATAGATTTTTTGTGATTGGATAGATGATTTGCGGTCGCTATCCTTTCTTTATTTATATTACTGCTCATAGCAATTACTCCTCAAACATAAACATTCCGGCTCTTTTGACAATATCGCTTGTTATTGTGTCATTGCCATCGGATTCCATAATATCTACGCACCCGTCCAGAAGCTTTGTTAATCTGCGCATTTTTCCTCTGCTTTCCTTATTTGTTGCCATATTTATAACTTTTGCTCTTGCTGCACCTTCTATAGAATACATATTTAAAATCAAATCAAAATCCGATTTAAAAAGGCCTTGTGTTTTATAGAGATAATCAATCCGGCTGCTAAATTGTCCATAGTTTTCTTTAAGATTTTTAGTCTTCAAAAAGCTTTCTATAAATAAAGACCCTGCAAGAATTAAGGCTGTCCCTCTATCGTGGCATTCGTCATGTATTCTCCTTAAAATCTCAATTTTTACTGCCGAATTTTTACCCATTAGCTTTTCGGCTTCATCAATAATAATTGTTTTAGGCTGCCAATGGAGATAATTAATTATCTCATTTCCCATTTTATAGGCTGAAACTTCATAAATGTGTACACCTACAGCGTTTCCAAGCGATTCAACAAAATTTTTATTCCCCATTGTATCATCTGCCAACATATATACAGCTTTTGAGGAAGTTTCCATAAAGGCATTTACTGCAAACGTCTTTCCTGATCCGGCATCACCCATTATAACCCCTATACCGTTTTTATCCTCAACACGCTTACACAAAGCTAATATGCTCATAAAATCCTTGGTTTCAATCTTTCCCATCTTTAATTTTGGGACTGTTTTTTCATTTATAAAATGCTGTCTTAAATTACTTTCCATGCTTCAATACCTCCTTAAGATTTAAAATATTTTTTATAATCATTTATTAACATTTCGCTCTTCTTCTGTGAATCTTCCTTGTCTGACTCCACTTTGCTTTCTGTGGCTTTTCGTGCTTTTGCAGCTTCCTTTGTGAATTTATCAACTTTTACAACCTTTGATCTTTTGTCTTTTTCAGCTTTTAATCCGGTAAAAGCTTCAATAGCCTCTTCGTTATCGCTGAATGTTCTTGCGATGTTAGCTTTAGCTTCTGCTTCGGTCATACTGCGAGCATCAAGCCTTTCCTTAACTGGTTTTTTAACTTCGGCTTTTTCTTTCATCTGCATAGAGATATTTTCATCATCCAGTGACATTGTGGTTAATGTTTTAGTTCCGGCTACACATACGAATTCTTGGTCAACAAATACACTTAATAATTCAGGTTCTTCTGGATTTATTTTTATTTCAGCTGTTTTGCCTACATAACGAAAAAGCTTTTCATCACAATACAAATTTTTGTTGTACTTAAATCCCTGTTGAGTAATTTTTCTTTCAAATTTATCAAAAATTAAATACTCAGTCACTGATTCATGCGGAACGATATAATTTACTTTCGACTTACTTAAGTATGTTTGAAGAGGGGTTTTTCCGTTTAATGCTGAATGTTTTTTATTGTTATACCAGTTCACCCAGTCAGTTATCAGAATTTTAACATGTTCAATAGTTACTCCAGAATTAAATATAAATACCTTATTAAAGCTATCCGGTCTTTTTTTGTTGTCACTCCCACAGTAACCAACACCTAATTTACTGAACCTGTCCGTAAATGTTTTGAAAAGCCTTTCAATAGGCTTAGACCATGCCGAATAAGGCAAAGCGTTTCGAGCTTCAATTCCAAGGCTTGCACACAATACCTTTATTTTATTGCTTTTGTAATCTTTCCCATTGTCCATATAAAGAGCAGCCGGAACTCCAAAAATTTCTTCAGTGCCATGTATACCATTATATAAAGCACGACCAATGACATATGAATTACTATGTACACCAAAGTAATGACCTACTATGCTTTTTGAAAACATGTCCATCCACATAGAAAGAGTATACCGCTTTTGTTCACCATCATCAGTATTTACAAAGAAATCAAGCGTATGACCATCACCACACCAAACACTATTCGGTGATTCTTGGCTATAATCCCTCTTTATTTTAGGAGCTATTTTCGCATTATATGCCCATTCACCCTCGCGGGCAAATACCTTTTCACCTTCATTGAGTTGATTAATTATACGACGTGCTGTATCTACTGATATAATTTTCCAGCCAGTTTCTTCACACTTTTTTATATAAGCCTCATATACTTGTGTCACTGTTGGCTGAAACTCATGTAAATACATATCTTCTATAAATTTAATTGCCTCTTCTGCAAGACCTCTGCGACTTCCTTTATCTGCACGTTTTGGGGGAAATAAAGCTCCAATGTTGCGATTGTTTTCTAAAAGCCTTTTCTGCCATCTATAAACTTCGCGGATATTGCCGTTATAACCGTATTCATTCAATTTTTCATTAATCTGTGCTTTATTGCCATTTTTTAATAAATCAACACATTCTACCTTTTGTAACGCTTTTTCAAGCTGTTTTTCATAGTCAGTTCCCCAAATAATTTCTAAATCGCTCAATTCCCCATATTCCTCCTTTCTTTCGTTTTTTGCTTTCTTTTCTGATTCAAGGTTTGTCTGCTGTGACAAATATTTTGCTTGAATATCAGGGGGGAGGGAGTCAAGCAGTATAAGATAAGTTATGCCTCCGTAACCAGTTGCACCATTTTGGGCAATAGCGCGGATTCTTCCCGCTTCTCTATCTTTTTGGACAGCTCTTTCGGTTTTGCCATATAATTCAGCAACTTCTTTAATTGTTAATTTAATGCTCTTTAACACTTACACCGTTTCCCTCCCTTCTTTCCTGAAATTACCAACCTTAATTAACCTTAATTCCCAACTCTTTGGCGATTCTTTCAATAAGCTCATCACTGCCATTTTTGCCGCGAAAAATAGTGCCAACATAGCAAGTACTAATACCAAGCTTTTTAGCAAGCTCTTCATGGGTAATGCCTTTTTCTATCATTCGCTTTTTTGCTTCTATCCCAAAAGGTGTCAGATTCCATTTTTTACGCATAATCAACGCTCCTTTCTTGTTTTATTGATTGCCTATATGTTAAAATACAAGCAATTAAATATATTATAATTTCTCTTAGAGAAATTGTCAACACATGTTTTACTGGGAGAAATAAGGAGGCAAAATGAACAACTCTAAAGAAACCATAGGTGCAAGAATAAAAGAAATAAGAGAACACAACAACTTAACGCAAAAAGAGTTTGGCGAAAAAATAAAAATAAGTCATTCTCATTTATCCGGTATAGAAGCGGATAAAAAGATACCGTCTGATTCTATTATAAAATTAATCTGTATAGTTTTTGGTGTGTCTGAAAAATGGTTGAGGTATGGAGAAGGTTCTCGGAATTCTACAGATAATATACATTCAGATATTGAGAATCTTTTGTCAAATCCTGTTTTCCCATTAATCCAAATAATAAAATCAATAGATGATACTGATAATGAAAATTCAGATTCTATAAGTAG
>JALQSN010000285.1:0-62177 GCA_023690525.1 Holotrichia oblita
TGGTTTTCCTGCACATAAAAATTAACGTCCAATTTTAAAGCGGCTGCTTCCTTTGTTAAATACTCCGCTAAAGAATGCGTAATTAAAACTTCCGTTGAAAAATGCGGAGCGCAGATTATATTTAAACCTAAATCCCCGGCGTACTGCGCTTGATGATAAGATACGTCGCCGGTTAAAAATGTATCGCAGTTAAAAGAAGCCGCCGCGTCCATATATTTACCTGACGATGCCGAACCTGTGCATATCCCGATTTTATTTACTTTTTTATCTGCTTCACCAACAAAGCTTACTCCGCCGGTTTTTAATATACTTGCCATAAATTCCGCAAATTCTTTTAATGTATATTCCTTATAGGGAATGCCTATCCTGCCTATTGCCGTTTCATCAACAATAAGCGGTTTCTTATCCTTAAGTTGTAAGAGTTTAAACAATGTGTCGTTTGTTCCGTTTTCGGCAATATCAAGGTTTGTATGGGCACTGTACACCGCAATGCCGTTTTTTATAAGGTTTAATACTCTCCTGCCTATGGCGGTAGAAGCGTTTATTTTTTTTATTGCGGTAAATATTACGCTATGGTGCGTTATAATAAGCTCCGCTTTTTTTTCTATGGCCTGCCTTATACAATCTTCCGTACAGTCCAATCCGATTAACACATTTTTTACAAGTTTACTCTCATCGCCGATGATAAGACCGGTGTTATCCCAAGCTTCCGCGGTTTCCTCCGGCGCAAGCTTTCTCATTATAGATACAATATCCTCAATTACGGGCATTTAAACGCCTCCTTCAAACAGCTTTTATTTTTTTAGTGCAAAAGCTCCCGCGCTTCATTTAATAATAAAATTTTTTTATCAATATCAGGTGTTTTTTTATTATCAGGAAGTAATTTTATAATCTCATTCATTTTATTTATTTCAAGCTCAACATACTCTTTTAAAGCAGGGCATTTTTTCATTATAGGAATTTTGCCAAAAATATATTCGCAATCGCTGTAAAAAACATCATTTCCGCGTTGAGCGGAAATTATTGTATAAAATATCCCGCATTCTGAAATTACATTCTCATTTATAATCCTAAATCCCGTTTTATGCAGATATCTGCGCACTAAATCTATTTCAGACTGAGGCTGCAATATGAAATTATTAAAGCTATTTGTTTTTTCCGGGTCGCAGTCTAATATTTCAATGCACAGCCTGCCCCCTATTCCTGCAATAACTGCTGTATCTGCTTCATTTAGTTGTATTCCCGCCAAGCCGTTTGCCTGCCGTATTTCTATTTTATCCCTTAATCCGGAATTATATATGTTTTTTTCCGCTTTTACAAGGGAATGCACGTTTAGGTCGCAAGCTATGGAATACTGTGCGTTAGAGTTTAAAACAGCCCAAATAGAAATATATGCGTGGTCGCACGCAATATCAGCTAACACATCCGCGTTTACTTCGTTTACAATTGCTTTTATCCTTTGCGAAACCTTGATTTTATCCGGCATTAAACACACCTGCTTGTTTTAAATATAGTAAAATATGTATAAATCTAAACTTACCTGTCAAAATTTTAGAAACTTCTATACCAATACAATTTCACACATATCTCCCGTCAAGCTTTGTGCTCCATTCTCCGTTATCAAATATGTATTTTCGCTGCCTGTCATACCAACGCCGTCAATACCTATTTTAGGTTCTATCGCAATTGTCATACCGCTCTTCAGCGGTTCGTCAAAATTTTTAGCAATTACCGGATATTCGTCTATATAAAGCCCTACACCGTGTCCTAAAAAACGTACCGCACGCCCCGGCGCTCCCATAAAACTGCCGCGAAGCTCAGGCTCAACCATATTATATACCGTATCATAAATTTCCGACGGCTTGTTCCCGGCGCAAAGCATAGATACGGCTTTTTGCTCAAGTAAAAGACACTGCTTGTGCATTGCGTTAACGGATTCCGGCTGTGGCTTTTTAAATGTGTAAATTTTAGTTTTATCTACATTGTACCCTTCTATGCCAAAGCCTATATCTATGTAAATTAAATCCCCTTCTTTTAGTTTTACATCTCTGCTTCCAAGTACAGGCGCAGCCGGCGATAAACCAACCAATCCCGATGCGCCGTTAAATACCGACGGATAAAGTGAGCTTTTGCCAAATCCGATATGCCCTAACACAACGTCGGCGTTTCTCATAGAAAACCTGCTTACTCCGTGATATCCGTTTTGTATAAATACTGCATACATCTTTGCACCAAGCTCCGCTTCTGACATCCCTTCATAAAGCAGGGGCGGCAGCTCTTCGATTAAAAGACGGTTAATTGTTTTTCCGGCTTCTTTCATAAAAGAAATTTCATAATCACTTTTAACGGCACGAACCTTAAGCATAACATTATCTATCGGAAGAACATTTTCAAATTTCATGTACTTGCTTAAATATCCGTACCATTCCAAGGTTGCGGCGGACATGTCAAGATAAAGCGTTGACGGCAGTTCATTAAAACATGAAGCTATATCGCGAAAGCTTGACATTTTTCTTATATCGTCAAATTCCGATTCTAAAACCGCGCGCTCATAACTCTTTCTCACCCAAAACACCGATTCTTTATCACGTCTTAAAAATAAAACGCCATCACAAATCGTTCCTGTTAAGTAATACATGCTCATATCTCCCACAATTGCGCAAACCTCCCAATTAGGGTATTCTTCGCACATTGCGGAAATAAAACGGCTTAATCTGTTTTTAAGCTCAATTTTTGGTACTTTATTATACATAATCAATCTCCTCACCTATAAAAACGCGGTTATTGTATTTCTCTGTTTCTTTATATTTATATACAAAATGAGTATTATAGTCAAGATGACGGCGGATTAATCGCAAAGCATTGCGTTTATATGCAATTTACAATATAATGAATATACAGTGAATTGCATTAAATACGATTGGAGGAATTAAAATGAACGGAGCTTTATACATTATTTACGGTTCAATACTTATACCGTTATTTATCATGTCCGTATACCTTTTAAAGGGGAAAGGCGCTTCTCTAATAGCCGGATATAATACTATGAGCAATGAAGAAAAAGCAAAATATGACGAAAAAGCTTTATGCCGCTTTGTTGGATGGTTATTAATTGCAATTATTTTTTGTATGGCTTTTATTCCTCTAGGAACATTTTTTGAAATTGCATTTATATCGTACTTTGGAATTGCAATTTTATTTATAGTACCAATCGGCGGTATTATTTATGCGAATACAGGTAATCGTTTCCATAAACCCGCGGATTTAAATACACCGGCAGATTATAATAATCAAAATTTAAATTCAAAAAATAAGGTAACCGTTTTTACCGTTATTCCTATTTCCGTAATTATTCTAATTTTGGTAGGACTTATGCTTTATCACAGCGAAAAAGACCCGGATGTTGTTATTCATGAGCATAGTTTGCAAATTAAAGCTATGTATGGATTAAACGTTGATTTTTCCGATGTAACTAACATATCGTTAATTGATAAAAGTATAAGTGATATCGGTATTGGCAGAAGATTTAACGGATACGGCGGTTTTGGAGAAACATTAAAAGGAAATTTTAAATCGGAACAACTGGGAGAAACATTGTTGTTTGTTCAGAAGAAATCATCACCTACAATATTAATTAAACAAAACGATAAAAAAGATATTTATATAAGCTTTCGTAACAATGAAACAACAAGAACAATATATAATGAAATAATAACGGTGTTTTCTTCTAATTATACTCGTTGAAAATGATTTTCAGCCTGCCCATGCGCAGCAGCCGTTAGGTTTTGGTGCATGGGTCGGTACATTTCCCGCAAGTATAGTTTAAGGAGTTGTTTAAATGATTCCATATAATGAAGCATTGGAAATGCTTGACGAAATTGCCAATGAATTTCCGGTGGCTTTTTATAATGAACTTAACGGAGGTATAAATATGCTTCCGGACTTTAAAAAGCATCCGGAAGGTACCGGCGATTTATTTATATTAGGCGAATATTTCCGCGACCCAAAAGGATTAGGCAGGTATATCAACATATATTACGGTTCTTTTGTAAGGTTGTACGGGAATCTTGATGCAAACGAATTAAAGCGCGAATTAAAAAGAGTCCTGACGCATGAATTTACGCACCATATCGAATCACTGGCTGGCGAACGGGGGCTTGAGATTAAGGATTTTAAGTTTATGGAAAATTATAAAAAGAATAAGGATAAATAAATAGGAGGAATCATATATGGTTCGACACATTGTCGCATGGAATTACAAAGAAGGTTTTACTGACGAACAAAATTTAGATAACGCAAAAAGGATAAAATCGGAATTAGAAAACTTAAAGAAAAGTATAGAAGGAATTGTTGAGTTAAATGTATATATAAACACTATGCCTTCCGGCGACAGAGATATTGTTCTTAACAGCTTATTTGAAAATGAAGAAGCTTTAGCAGCTTATCAAATACACCCAAAGCATAAGAACGTGGGCGTTTTTATCAACACAGTTGCAACAAACAGGATTTGTGTTGATTATTATGAATAAGCTTTGGAGGCTTTTATGACAATAACCGCAATTGAAACACAAAAAAAGAGAACCGACAGGGTTTCAGTTTACATAGACGGGGAATTTGCGTTTGGTATGAACGAATCCGACGCGCTGTATTATAAGCTTAAGCCCGGCGAAGATATCGACGAAGAAAAATATTCGCGGATAATGGATGAATTAATTCTTTCAAAAGCTAAGGATTACGCGTTAAAATATTTAGGTTACCGCGCAAGGACAGAACATGAAATGCGTATGTATTTATCTCAAAAGGAATTCGGCGAAACAGTCGTGAATGATGTTATTGACCTTTTATATAAATATAAATATCTTGACGATTTTGAATTTGCTAAATCATTTATATCGGACGGCTTTAAATTTAAAAAATGGGGCGATTTAAAAATAAAATACGAACTTGAATCAAAAGGTGTACCATCTAAAATTATTTCCCGCGCAATGGAGGAAGTTGAAATTGACAGAACGGAAATAATAATTCCTTTACTCATAAAAAAAGCCGGAGATGATTTTGAATCCTTAAGCTCAAAGAAAAAATATAAGGTTTTTTCTTATCTTAACAGCCGTGGGTTTCTTTACGATGATATTGAAATAGCAGCAGCGGAGTTGCGTGATGAGTAATCACACAACTCCGCTGTTTTTTTGTATTAAAAGCTGTCATTTTTAATGATGGCTTTTTATTTTTTACAAAGCATAAAAAGAATTTCGCTTGACATCTAGTGTACTAATACATATAATACACCTAATTCAGATAAAACAGAGGTGAAGCAATGTTTCAAATCGATTTAAAAAGCAGAAAGGCAATTTATGAACAAATAACGGATAATTTTAAGCGGTTAATCACTGCCGGTGCGTTGAAGGAAGATGAAAAAGTTCCTTCCATCCGCGAACTGGCCAAAATTTTAACCGTCAACCCAAATACGATTCAAAAAGCGTACAGGGAATTGGAAAACCAAGGTTATTTTTATACCGTCCAAGGACAGGGCAGCTTTATTTCATCCCCCTCAAAGGATGTAAATATAAAGGAAATCAAGTCTATTTATGATAACTTACGGGAATTAGTGAACCGGCTTAAGTTTTTAGGCGAACAGGATGAGGATATTTTAAATTTTATAAAAAGTGAATGCGCGGGTTTTGATTCAAAGAAACCGGCGGAAGGAGGACGCAATGATAAGGATTGAGAATCTGGTAAAAAAATTTGACGGCTTTACCGCTTTGGACAATCTAAATCTTAATATAAGAAAAGGTACTGTATATGGGCTGGTAGGCATAAACGGCTCAGGGAAGACAACCATAATCAAACATCTTTCGGGCATTTACAGGCAGGACAGCGGAACTGTAAATATAGACGGGGAAGCTGTTTACGATAATGTTGCAATAAAAAAGCGTGTAATCTTAATTCCCGACGATTTGTATTTTTTCCCGAATTATAATATAAAGGCGTTGAAAAGCTTTTATCGCGGATTATATAAAAGCTGGAACGATGAGAGGTTCAACTTGCTGCTGGGGTTATTCAAGCTGGACGAGCGCAAGCCCTTGAGCAAATTTTCAAAGGGTATGCAGAAGCAAGCGGCGTTTGCGTTTGCAATGTCCGTCATGCCGGATGTGTTACTGCTTGACGAACCCTTGGACGGTCTTGACCCAATCGTACGAAAACTGGTGTTAAAGCAGGTGCTTGAGGATGTGGCGGAACGCCAACTGACCGTATTAGTATCGTCTCATAACTTAAAGGAAATAGAAGGTATATGCGATTCCATAGGAATAGTAAAGACCGGCAGGATGATAATCGAACGGGATATAGACGAGTTAAAATCAGATGTACATAAAATACAGGCGGCTTTCCCGGCGATTGTTCCGGCAGGAAAAGAAAAATACGGAAATATGGATATATTACATATTGAAAGACGCGGAAGTATAGAATTACTGGTTGTAAAAGGAAATAAAGACGAGGTTTTAAACAGGTTGACCGGCATGAACCCTCTTGTTTATGACCTGCTCCCGCTGACCCTAGAGGAAATTTTTATTTATGAAACGGACGGTGAATTTAATGAAATCCCTTTTTAACGCTGCTTTGCTAAAGGAACAATTAAAACGGTTTTGGATAATTGCGGCGGTTTCTCTGCTATGTTATGTTTTGCTCGTGATACCTCCGATTTATCAAGCGAACAACGACTCTACCAATGCGGCAAGAATGCTTATGGAGCTTATATCGGGCAGTAATATGATAATACTGGCAGCAATGGTATCTTTGCCGCTGGTTACGGTATTCGCCTTATTTTCCTATATTTTTCAGGCGAAGTCTACTACAGTGATGCATTCTTATCCTATCAGCAAGAATCAATTATGGTTTACAAATATACTTGCCGGTTTGATATTAATGATAATACCGCTGTTGATTTTATGCATATGCTTGCTCAGCCCGGTTAAATTTGTCAAACCCGATATGGCGGGCTATTACTACTCAAGTGTCAGAATGCCTGTAGAGCTGTTTCCGGGCGGGTTATCCGAAGGTGAAATAATCAATACATTGCCTGTCGTCGCCGGTTTTTTCTTAAGGATGGTTTTGTCATTTGCTTTTTATTACGCAGTGTTTTTAACGGCAGCCTTTGTTTCCGGAAACGCGGCGATATACGTGGCAGTGAGCGCCGTAATGCCATTTATTCCAAGCGCGCTTTATTTAATCGGAGAATTGGCCGTGAGGTATTTTTGCTTCGGTTACGCCGGGGATAATTCTTCGGCATCTTATATACCTGTTTTTACCAATCCCTTGTTTTTCGATAATGCGTTAAATTTTATTAACCTGACTTTCGAAAACAGCACCTATACTATTTATGATGTTTATCCGACTAATATGTATCTGGGGGCTATCATTACCTATATATTGATTGCCTCCGCATTGTTCACGGTATCCTTCATATGCAGCCATAAAAGAAAGCAGGAGAGAGCGTCGGATTCTGTTGTGTTTTCCGTGCTTAAAAACGTGCTTATATTCCTTCTTTCCCTTTTCGGTATGGTTTTAATGGGTATGCTATTGGTACAGATAATCCCGAATTTTACCGCTTTGTACGCCGGATTTATTATTGGTTTTATATTGGCTTATTTTATATCACAAATGATTGCTGAAAAGAGAATCAACGTTTTGGATAAGAGCCGGGATTTGATTAAATTCGGCTCAGTGGCAATCGGAATATTTATATTGCTTGCGGCGGTATTTCAGTTTGACTTATTTGGATACCAGAATTACAGCCCGGACAAGGATGAGGTGGAAGGAGTATCCTTAGATTATCTGGGTTGGTATTTCAGCAGAAACTTACCTTCATTGATTAAGGACAACTACTTTATTTCAGATAGGGAAATAGTATTAGATGTTGTAAATATCCATGAAGAAATTATTAACCGCAAAAAAGAATTGAAGGATGTAGCTTCCCAAATGATGATAAACGGGCCATATTCTAAAAAATACGGCATGTCGGCAAGCCAGACAATTGCTTTCAAATTAAAGGACGGAAGGGTGATTATAAGGCGGTACTCTCTGCCCCAAGCTTTTATGATGGAATCCGGTCTGAATTCCCTGCTTGTGAACGATGCTGCCGTAACAGCAGGTTATCTGTCCTTCAATGTACCTGAATACATTAACAGGATAGAATTATACTACAATAAATCAGAGGATTTTGCTGAGTCATCAATCAAAATCAAGATTGATAATCCGGATCACATCAAATCCTTTTTGACAGAAGTAAAAAAAGACTTGAAAATTCGAGCCGAAGCCGAGCAAAAAGCTTTAATGGAAAGCACCAGCCTTAACGATTATTATAATTTAATAAATAATAAAATTAATACTCTGTCCGGACATATTTATTTGAACATCGGCTCCGAGTTTTCCGAGTATATCAGCTTAGGCGAAAGCGAGAATACTAGCGCATGGCTTATCAAGGAAGGATATATGCAGTAACATAAACGGATTAAGCCGGTATATCAACATATATTACGATTCTTTTGTAAGGTTGTACAAAAAAATAGCAAAGCAGCCGCACTGCATGATTAATAATCACGCAGCGCGGCTGCTTTTTTAGCATTTTTGCTCCAGACAAATATTCGCTTGTAATTGCTTAGTAAACCTTAATTTGCTTGGGTTTTTTAGTAACTGCGAAGTTTGAGTAAGTTTATCTACAGCCACGGCTGCCTCCGCAACCGCCGCCCATATAACCTTCGTTATAATTAATGCAGTAATCATATCTTTCAATATAAAGATCTCTGTACTCAGCATTAATTAAACCATCTTCGATTGCCTTATCAAGGTTTGCTTCAAAGGTTTCTTTATCCAAAAAATTTCCGTCTGCATCACACATCAGACTATAACCTCCGCAAGAACCTTTGCCATAACCGCCAGCATACCGAACACGTGATTGAGCCGCTGTTGCTGTTATTGATACACTAATAACCAAAACAGCAACACTTACAATTGCAATGATTTTCTTTTTCATTTAATCAACTCCTATTATTTTTATTATAAAAATATTATATTTTTAATTTATGGCAAAATTATGTTTTTTATTTTAATTTTAAGGAAATTTAAAAATAAATTCTGTTCCGTCTTCGCCGCTTTTAGCAAAAAGTTCAATATTATGCCGATTAGCAATTTGCTTTGCAATTGCAAGCCCTAATCCCGAGCCTTGTTTATTTTTTTCAGAACGGGATTTATAAAACCTGTCAAATATAAACGGCAAATCTTCTTTTGATATCCCCATACCATAATCCTTAACTGTTAAATCTTTATTTTCCAAAGTAATATGAATTATCCCGTTTTCAAATGAAAATTTTACCGCATTATCAAGTATAATCATAAGCATTTGCCGGATACGCCCGTAATCGCAATATATTTTAAAATCAACATCATTTTTGTTTATATTTAATGTAATGTTTTTTTTATTCGCAACTTGTGCAACGCTTCTGATTGTATCGTTTAATAAATCATATATTGAAATATATTCCTTCTCAATTTCAAAATCTGTGTTTTGTAATTTTGATAAATCAAGTAAATCACCTACTAACCGTTGTAAAAAACCGGCTTCATGAAGCATTTGGCTATAATATTCTTCAATTTTAAGGGGGTCAGTTACAATCTTATCTTGTAATGCCTCCAATGAACCGCGAATTACGGTAATAGGTGTTTTTAATTCGTGAGATATATTAGCGACAAATTCGCGCCGAATTTTTTCAATTTTAAGAGCATCCTGCGCTTCTTTACTGATAATAGGGTCTGTAAACTTTTTGGAAAGCCATACGGATAATATGAAGGCAACTATTAATGCAATGCCAATACTTACAGCAAGCATATTAACTCCGGATTTTATCGCTTTATTCATTCCGTTTACAGGCGAATGTAAAAGTACAACTCCTATAACATTTCCGTTGCTATTCTTAACCGGCGCGCCTACAGTTAACGTGGCTTCTGAAAATATTCCGCTAAAATCTTCACCAAAAACAGTTTTATCGGTAAAGACCTCATTAATTAATTTTTCTGCGTTTTCCGGTAATTCGGAATAGTTATAAACATATCCGCCACCCATCATCCCATGCCCCATACCGCTTGTAATTAAGTTTAAATTTTTATCAACAACCCATACGTCAGTTCCGGCTATATCTCCAATAAATTGAAAATAAGCGTTATATCCCATCATACCGTGTCTTGTTCCATTCGCAGCATTATCCATATATTCGGAAAGCGTATCGGCTATTGTTTGAGCGCGGTTTAAAAGTTGGCTCTTATGTAAATCAACAGTGTGATTTTTAAAAAGAATTATAAAAATGAAGCTTATAATAAATGAAAAAAATAATAACGCAATTATAAAATAAAGGCTTAGCTTAACAGCAATTTTATTTTTAAACATCCGTAAACACCTCAAATTTATATCCCACACCCCAAATTGTTTTAATATCCCATAACTTATGTTCATAGCCGCTTAGTTTTGCGCGAAGCCTTTTTATATGGCTGTCAACTGTTCTGCTGTCTCCGAAATAATCATATCCCCAAATACTGTTTAACAGATTATCACGCGAAAAAACTTTGTTTTTATTATTCGCCAGCGTCCATAAAAGCTCAATTTCCTTTTTTGTCAGCAAAACCTCCCTGCCGTTTATTAACACGGTATAATCGTCAAGATTTATTTGCAAATTGTCAAACACAAATATTTGAATGCGTTTATCTGTACTATTAATCCTTCTCGTTACAGCCCGTATTCTTGCCATAACTTCCCCCGGTGAAAACGGCTTGGTAATATAATCGTCAGCTCCAATATCAAGACCCATAATTTTTTCAAAATCCTCTCCCCTAGCCGTTATCATAATTATTGGAACATTGGATTTTTTCCTTATCTCCCTGCAAACCTCAAAACCGTCTTTTTTAGGCATCATAACGTCAAGCAAAACTATATCCGGTTTTTCGCTTTCAAATTTTATAAATGCTTCATAACCGTCATAAGCCGTAATTGGGGTATATCCTTCTTTTTTTACGTACTCGGTTAGTATTGATGTAATTTGTTTGTTATCATCTGCGATTAATATTTTTAACATAGCCGTGTCTCACCGCTGTCGTAATAATATTTTTTTATAGTGTTAATTTATACTAATGTTATGTTAATTGAAATTTTATGTCAACCGGTATATAACCATTATGTTACATGATTGTTACGAGCGGCGAATCTACAATATACATTTTCATGTAATTAATTCGTAATTAATTTTTATATATACTTGCAATTTATTTGTAATAAGTATTATTATGATTAAAATAATCTTATTTGACCGAGGATGATAAATGAATAGGAGAATTTATGACGCGGTTTTTGAATACAGAAAAAAAAACACCATCTCATTTCATATGCCGGGGCATAAAGGAAAAAATTTTTATTTTGACGGGCTTTCTATCGGAGATATTTATAAATTCGACACAACGGAAATTCCGGGTATGGACAATTTATACCAAGCCGAAGGAATAATAAAAAAATCACAAGATGAAGCCGCTATCATTTACGGCGCAAAAGAATCATTTTTTTTAACAAACGGCTCTACTGTCGGTATTTTAACAGCAATTTTAGCATGTGTATCAGAAAATGATAAAATACTTGCGGCAAGGAATTGTCACCGCAGCGTTATAAGCGGTATGATTTTATCGGGAGCTGAGCCGGTATATATTTACCCCGAAATAATGGATTGTAAAATTGCGAGCAGTATTAATCCCGAAAAAATAGAAGAAGCGATTAATAAAAATAATGGAATACGCGCGGTTGTAATTGTAAGCCCAACATATGAAGGTATAGTATCAGACATAAATAAAATTTCCGAAATAACAAAACGCGCAGGAGCGTATTTGATTGTTGACTGTGCGCACGGCGCGCATTTTCCATTTTCGGATAAATTTCCGGATTATCCAATAAGCGCGGATATTGTAATAAGCAGCCTGCATAAAACTCTGCCGGTTTTTGGACAATGCGCAATTATAAACGTATACAACGAAGATTTAACACAAAAAACATCAGCAGCACTGGCAATGGTTCAAACAAGCAGTCCTTCCTATTTATTTTTATCAACCATTGATAAATTTTTAACGGACAGCTTAAATGGCCTTTTTCCGTTTAAAGATTATTTGCAAAATTTATTACAGGCACGAAATGAGCTTAATCTGCTTAAAAATATCAAGCTTTTAGATAGAGAATTTGTAAAAGGTTTTTCTGTTTATGATTTGGATATTACTAGGCTTACTTTTTTAACAAAATACAATAATCCGGGTAAGTTTGCGCAATTATTGCATGAAAAGTACTCAATTGACCTCGAAGCGTCTTTTTTAAATCACGCTATTGCGATTTCCACAATTGCTGATACAGCAGATGATTTAAACGCGTTGGTTAAAGCGGTCAGAGAAATCGACGAGAGTTTTGAATATTCTGAAAACGTTGTAAATTTAAATATGGAAACATTAAAGCCGGAAATTGTATATACACCGCGCAAAGCGTGGAATATGCCGGGAGAGTATGCGGAACTAACGAAATGCACAGGGAGGGTTTCTGCTGAATCAATATTGGTATATCCGCCCGGTATAGCTATTGTTTGCCCGGGTGAAGCATTTAATAATGAAGTAATCAGCTATTTAATTTATTGTACGGAAAAAAGTTTATCTGTACAAGGTCTTTATGGTTCACGCGTTCGCGTATTAAAGGAGGAATGTATGTGTTAAGGGAATCATTATATTTTGAAGATTTAGCGTTTAGGTTAAAAAGCTTAATGCTGTACAAGAATGTAGCAAAAGACAAAGCGCTTACAATTTTATGCGACATGGCTGTCATACTTTCCGCGAAGGATAATAGAGATATGTTGAAAAACGACCCCGTTCTAAGGGAACTCTATTATGAATTTATAAGGACGCTTATTGAAAGTGCGGAAACAAAAGGGTTTAGCGGAAATATTTTTAAAAAACATGTAATTAATCTTTTTTTACGGGATGAAAACATTTTTTCCATTGCCTGCGAAGCTAAAAAGCAATTAAGAAATCTTACCATTTTTGAGATGGCAATGAACGATATTAACACATTATATTTTTTAATGACCCTTGATGTTAAAAACCTTGCCGATAATATTGGGTTAAAGGAAAATATTATTAATTATATGCCAATGAAAATAGATAATTCGCCATTTTCGGAACAAATCGCCTCGTTTGATTCGCATGAAAAAATCATGGATTCGTTAATATGGTATTACCAAATGGCCGGCACGGGCGACATTGGTCAATGCGCTTTCTTATGTTATGATGATGATAAAGGAATTGTTGGAGTTTCAAATCCGGATAAAATCACATTTGACGATATTATTGGATATGAGAAACAGAAAAAAATTATAATCGAAAATACGGAAGCTTTTTTAAACGGAGTTCCCGCAAACAACATGCTTCTTACAGGTTCAAGGGGTACGGGTAAATCTTCTTGCGTTAAAGCTTTGGCAAATAAATATTTCGCTAAAGGTTTAAGGCTTGTTGAAATACGGTCAGGGCAAATAAAACGTCTGCCCGATATGCTGCGTGACATATCCGGCAGAAATAAAAAATTCATATTGTTTATGGATGATTTATCATTTGAGGACTTTGAGGTAGAATATAAATATATGAAATCCGTATTGGAAGGCGGAGCGTTTGTAAGACCGGATAATGTATTGTTTTACGCAACAAGTAACCGGCGGCATATTGTTCAGGAGACTTGGAGCGATAAGAACGGAGCGGATTCCGGCGATTTACATACAACCGATTCTTCTAATGAAAAGCTTTCGCTTTCGGACAGATTCGGTATAACCGTAACTTTCCAAAAGCCAACTCAAGAAGAATTTCTTAATATTGTGGCTGGGATTGCCAAAAGTAAGAATTTTGCAATTTCAGAGGAATTTTTAAAAGAAATGGCTCTTAAATGGGAGCTTAATCAAAAAGGTTTTTCCGGAAGAACAGCGAAGCAGTTTATAAATAATATTATATGGGAGCTTAAAAAAGGATAATTTTAATTAAAAACTTAATAAAACCCTAAAATCAAAAGCAAGTTATTATTCCATAACTTGCTTTTGATTTTTTATACCCTCGTATTTATAATTATACTTAAATTTATAAGTTTATAACTAACAATTCGGTTTAAATATATTAGTTTAATTCGTTATTTTTTACGGTATATATTTAAATTTAAAATATTGAATCCCTATTTATAGGGAACAGGGGGGTAAAATATAATGAACAAATTTTATCGGGGGAATGTTTTTCGCGGGGCTGTGTTTGCTGCCATTATAATTTTGCTTTGCACCGCAGCGTATTTTAACGAAACCGCGAAAGTACAAAATATAGGTTATAACGAATTTTTACAATTCGTTCAAAACGGCGAAGTAGAACATGTAACGCTTTCAGATTCAGAAAAAATATCGTTTAAGCTTAAAAGTTCAAAAACACCTTATAAAACGGATAATCCGCGTAAGACGGATTTTAAAGAAACACTTTTAGCCGAAGGAATCAGTGTATCGGAGGGAAGCGCTGCGTATAATGCGGGTCAATTTGGATTGAGCATTCTTCTTTTTGGCGGTGCTTTTTTTGCGGCCAATAAATTAATGGGAAGGTCAAATCCAAAAGGAGCGATGGCACTAAATGCCTCAGACGCGTCTGTAAAAGATACCGGTTATAATTTTTCTCTTGTTGCTGGGAACGAAGAAGCTAAGGATTCGGTTACCGATATTGTAAGCTTTATTAAAAATCCTGAAAAATATTCAAAACTTGGCGCACGAATGCCGCGCGGAATAATTTTTTACGGACCTCCGGGTACCGGAAAGACTCTCTTGGCAAAAGCTATATCAGGTGAAGCAGGAGTTCCTTTTTATGCCGTTTCCGGTTCGGATTTTGTTCAAATGTATGTAGGGGTTGGCGCAGGACGCATTCGCGAGCTGTTTAATAAAGCACGGGAAGCTAAAAAAGCAGTTATTTTTATTGACGAAATCGATGCGCTTGGTAAAAAAAGAACAGGTGCACCGGCCGGAGGAAACGATGAACGCGAGCAAACACTTAATGCGCTTTTGACAGAGATGTCCGGTTTTTCGTCCACCGACGGAATTGTTGTTATCGCGGCAACAAACAGACTTGACACTTTGGATGAAGCCTTGCTTCGTCCGGGACGTTTTGACCGGCAAGTGGAAATCGCTCTGCCTGACATGAAGGCAAGAGAACAAATTATCCGTCATCACGCGGCAAATAAACCGATTGACGCATCAGTAGATTTGGTAAAGCTATCTAAATCAACCGTATATTTTAGCGGTGCAATGTTGGAAAACCTTCTTAATGAAGCGGCGATTTTTGCTGCAAACAGGGAAAGCAATGAAATATTGCAAGATGATATTGATAAAGCGTATTACACAGTTATTGCCGGAAGTGAAAAAAAAGACAGGAGCAATTTACGCGAAAAAGACAGGATGATAACCGCGTTCCACGAATCCGGTCATGCTCTTGTAGCAAAACTCGTTTCGCCGGAAAGCACTGTTTCTAAAATTACAATCATACCCAGCACAAAGGGCGCGGGCGGTTTTTGCGTAAATATTCCACAAGATAAAATGTATTATACTAAACGCGAATTAAAATCGCAGATAATGATAAGTTATGCGGGGCGCGCTGCTGAAGAAATTATTTTCGGCGAAGACGAAGTCACAACCGGCGCAAGTAACGACATTGAAAAAGCCGCAAGAATTGTTAAGGATATTGTTACTAAATATGGAATGGGAGATAAAACCGGGTTGATAAACACAAAAATACTGGGAGGTAAAGTTTTGGCTTTAAAAGAGTGTTGTAGCTTAACCGAAGAACTGTACAGCCAAACGCGTCAGATGATAAGCGAAAATATTGACATATTAAACCGGATTGCAAACGCTCTTTTGGAAAAGGAAACCTTGCACGAAGATGAAATTGATATGATGTTTTCAAAGTCTGCATAATATACTGCATAAGGGATGAAAAGAATCCCTTATGCAGTATCAACGTCGTGAGGGATGAAAATGAAAAAAAGCATTTTCATCCCTCACTTAATATAAAATAACCCAAATGAATTAAGTTTTTATGCCGGCAGGTAAATAAAATTATATTTATAATCTCTATTTTGCCGTTTTCCTAACAAGCTCCTTAATGGCTGCTCTATGTACTATATTATCATTTTGCAAACCGATAACTTTTTCATTTAAGTCCTTTAAGTCATCAAGCTTTTTATTTAATGCCATATGACCTTCCGCTATTATTTTAATATTTTTATTTATTTCATTTTCAATTGTAAGTTCAATTTTTGTAACTTTAAGTTCAACTCTGTCAAGACGGGAAGTTATCTCCGTTTGACCTTGCTCTAATAAATTAAGGCGATTGTTAGTTTCAGCTTGACCTTGCTCCAATTTAGCTTGTCCTTGTTCCAATTTAGCTTGTCCTTGTTCCAATGATGTAAGTTTTTCTAATATTAATTGCAATATTTCATTTTCCATATTTACTACTCCTTTTTAAAAACTACATGTTAAGTAATCCAAATTATTTATTATATAGTTATGGTGATATCCTCAAATTATAACTAAAAAAGCAAATATTTTTGCTTCATCAAACATAACATACTATAATTATAAAATCAAGAAAACACAAATAAAAAATATATTAGAACAGCTTGTTTCAATTAAACATTTACTTGATTTTTATCTTTATGTAATTCCTTCTAATTTAAATTATATTTTTATTATAATACATGTAACTATAACATTTATAAAAAGAGCAGCACTCAATTCAATTCTAATCTATAATATTTATTTTAAAATTCAGCGCTTTCTTTACTGTAATAAATAAAAGGTATGCAACCGCATATTTCTACACGCTGCATACCTTTTTTCTATATAAATATAATGCTTAATTTCCTTTCAATTTATTAATTTTCATGCTTACGCCAATGAATATTCTCAAATATAATCCAAAAACGATTCCAAATAAAAGAGAATATATAATTGTTATCAAGAAAAATCCATTTTCCATTAATCTATATATTAAATTTATAAAATTAGGTATGTTTATACCTATAAAGAATATTCCTAAAAATAAGTAAAATCTTCTTATTTTTATAAGCAAGTCAATTTTAGATTCGTTATCGGTAAAAATATCATTTTCCGAACCGTAAACACATTCTTTTCTAAAATATTCCCACGCACCTTTAAAAACGCGAAATTCTTGGAGATGATCCCATCCGCAATCTTCGTATATTGCTTTGTAATTATCTAAATCGTCGTCATAACGCCTCCTGAAATCCAACTTATATACATATGGTTTCGGCTGTCCCTTTTCAAATAAATAACTGCACGGAGGTGTAAAATGCACAAAATGCCAGCCGGTTAATGACATTTCAGTTAAAAACTTTTCTTCTTTGTCATACATATCTGGTGTGTAAAACCTATTAACCCGTTTCATTTCGCTCATTGTCCCATAACTCCCTTCGCATTTAAATACAATTCCGTAATTCTTACAATTTCAGCTTTTAAAACATCCATCCCTAATACTGTAATCTCATATGTTTTTCGTTTATTTTGTTCCCCAATAAATCTAATAAGTCCATCTCTCTCCATTTTCGACAGGCTGCCGTAAAGCGTACCGGCGCCTAAACTGATTCGATTTGAAGTAAGTTCCTCAACATGTTTTATAATACCGTAACCATGCTTCGGTTCTGTTAAAGAAAGAAGAATGTAATATGCCGTTTCACTCATTGGTATATATGTTTTTTTAGCTTCTTGACTGTTCACATTGCACCTCCACAATTTTATTATTTAAGCTCAGTATAACAAGCTGCGATATATCGTGCCGTGATATTAATATATCACTTCGTGATATATCATGTCAAGATATATTTTATATTTTAATTTTCTATAAAATAATAAAAATAACCGATATATAAAATTTTTGTAATGGCACATATAAATAGTACATGCATATATTGATAAAAAGATGAAGGGAGGTATTTCAAATGAATTTTAAAAATCATGATTACGACAACGATGATATGAAAAGAGAATGCGAAAATTATAAACCATCAGGAGCTCAAACCCATGTGCATGAGATTACAGGAAGCGTAAAACTTGCAGAACAAGGAAACGATAGGCATAACCATAGATTTGCAAGTGTAACTACTGAAGTTATTCCGATAAATGGCGGTGGTCATAAACACGCATTCATGGTAAATACTGATTTTTTTGACCATCATCATGAAGTAGCCGGTGAAACCGGTCCAGCTATAAATGTGGGAAACGGAAAGCATGTTCATTTTGCTACAGGTCAAACAACAATTGACGAAAACCATTTTCATAACTTCCAATTTGCCACGTTAATTGAAAGCCCGCTTCTTCCAATGTAAATATACTTGTGACCTACTATTAAACCGTTGTAATCGGGGTAGTAAAAATTTGTTTCTTGGGAATGTTTTTCTATCTGTGTAATTGGTTTAATCTCACATGTTTATGTCAACAATTTTATTACGGCATAAAGCAGGGCAACGCAGAGGTGCGACCCGACGCTTGCCGTGGCTTTATACGGTAAAGGCGATAAGTAAAAAAGCTTGTCGCCTTTCCATTTACCGGTAATGCCCGAAGCGGATAAACCTCGGGGTGTGGGGCAGAGCTCCACGGTTTTCAGTTTTTAAGCAATTCTAATCCCGCGAAGTCTGTCCTCAAAGAAGATAGTAAACTGTCCCCAAATTTCTGTCCAACCTATAACTGACGTTGTCCACTTCTTGTTGATTTCTTGAATTGACATATAAATCGACTTAATCAAAGAATCGTCAGTAGGAAATACTGTTTTAGTTTTTGTGTATTTGCGAAGCATTCTGTGGAAGCCTTCCACAGGGTTAGTTGTATAAATCAACCTTCTGACGGCATCGGGTATTTGAAGAATACAGACAGTTCAACCCAGTTTTCATCCCAAGATTTTATAATATAAGGATACTTCTTGTCATATTTTTCCCTAAAAACCTCTAATTGATACTCTGCTTCATCAATATTTGCTGCAGTATATATCAATTTTAAATCTGCCGCTACTGCTTTGCGGTCTTTGTAATTAACAAATGCTAATGAGTTGCGAATCTGATGAACAATACAAAGTTGGTTTTCCGTTCGAGGGTATGCTGTTTCCAAAGCCTTTGAGAAGCCTGTCAGGTTGTCGTGGCAGGCAATTAAAATGTCCTTACCCCACGATTTTCAAATCGTTAAAAACACTTACCCAAAAACTTGCGCTTTCACTTTCGGCTACCCATATACCTAAAATGTCTTTCTTGCCCTCAACCGTTATGCCAAGAACCGAATATACGCATTTCTTCGTAACTTTACCCTCTGTTCTTCCTTTGAACCATACTCCGTCAAAAAACACAACCGGGTATACATCATCTAATGGACGACTCTGCCATTCACGTACTTCCGGCATGATTTTATCTGTGATTTTACTTACTAAACTTGGTGATACTTCTGCTCCATAGATGTCTTTGATATATTCTTCTATTTCCCGCGTACTCATTCCTTTTCCATACATCGCCAACACGCGGGTTTCTAAATCATCTGTCCGAGTTTGGCGATTTTTGATGAGTTTTGGTTGAAATGTTCCATTTCTGTCGCGAGGAGTTGATAATTCTACTTCTCCCCATTCAGATTGTAAGGTTTTCTTGTTAAATCCGTTTCGGCTGTTGCCTGTGTTATCTCCTTTTGCGCTGTGTTTTTCATAGCCCAAATGCTCTTCTATCTCGGCTTCTAACATTTGCTCCAGCGCACCGCCGAATAATTCTTTTAATAATGATGTTACATCTGCCGGTGTCTTGCACTCGCTGCTGATGGCTTTCGCCAGTTCTAATTTTTCTTTGCTTAATCGTGTCATTGTAATCTCTCCTTTTTTATATTGGAGATTATTACCAATTACACGTGTCGCTAAACATCCTCTGTTTCTTAATTATATATTATCTAAAATAATAAAAGCGATATGTAAATTCAATCCTCTGCTTACAATGCAAAGGAGCGAATTTTAACATATCGCTTTATTATATTTATAATTATTTCTTGCAACTTTTATACCATTTCCTTTTTTAGAGATAATTATCATATTATTATTTTTCAAAATTAGCTTTAATATATTTTATTTATACTTTATAATTAAGAATAATAAAAATTATCTTTATTTAATCTGTAAGCTTAATAAGCTAAGCATAACATTATAATTAAACAGGAGTTGTTATATATGCGAAAAATGAGCATTAAAATGTCTATTTTACTACCTGCACTTTCAGTAATGATTATTGGTATTATCGGAATGATTATTATCGTAGCCAATCTTTCATCTTCCACCGCAAATAATTTAACAGCAAATTTAGTAGACGCTCGTGTAAATGAATACGCAAACGAATTTTCAAAATTAAATTCTCCCGCTTATGGCTACGCAGTTTCATTAGCGGCTACAGTTCAAACTATACTTGATCATTCAGACCGCCCCCGCGAGGATATTCTTGATTTTCTTGCGGCAACTTTAATGCAGTCTTCCGACATGCTTGGCACATGGACATGCTGGGAACCTAACGCTTTAGACGGTAAAGACGCTTTGTTTGTTAACTCCAAATACCATGACGAAACCGGACGGTATTTACCTTATGTGTATAAATCGGGAGATTCATACGATATTGAAGTTTTAAGAGAATATGAAAGTCTTGAATATTATACCGGTGTTAAAAATACTAAAAAGCCTTACATAACCGATCCTTATACTTATGTTGTGGATAGCCAGGAAATAGCTGTATACACCATATCTATTCCTATTTTAAAAGACGGAGTATTTTTAGGCGCAGTTGGTGTTGATATGTCCTTAAATAGTGTAATTAAGTTTATGAATGAAGGTACTATATTAGATGATGGTTATTTATTTACAATTTCTCCCACAGGGATTTTTGCTACCCATCCTAATAAAGATAATATAATGAAACATTCCAATAACACATGGCTTTCCGAATACGAAAATAAAATAATTGATATTGGAAAAAACGGCGGCAGTTTTGCATTAACAACCTATTCGGATCAGCTTAACACTGATATTATGTTTTTGGGCGTTGGTACAACCATCGGAGAAATTGACAGATATTGGACTGTATGCGGTATTGTCCCAGTTAAAACAGTCAACGCTTCTTCTAACACACTTTTAATATTAATAATAAGCGTAGGGCTTGTTTTAATTTTTGTAGTTGGATTAACAATTTATCTAATTGTACGGAGCCGTTTACGTGACCTTCCTAATTTAACGGTGACAGCCGACGCAATTGTTTCAGGTAATATTAACTCTATAGAATTATCAACAAATCAAGGTAATACTAAAAACGAAGTAGATTTATTAATGAATTCATTTGCGAGATTACAAAGTGTTTTCAAAAACTTGATAAACGACTTGAATAAAATGGCAAAAGCTCATAATGAAGGCAATATGGATTATTTTGTTAACAGCGAAGGATACGAAGGCGAATATAGCGAATTGGTAACCTCTGTAAATAAAATGGTTGCCGCTTATATTGAAGACACTTCCGAAAGCATGAGTGTATTAACTAACATTGTCAGCGGTGATTTTGACGCAGATATGCGCAAGCTTCCGGGTAAAAAGATTATGATTAATAACACTATTGATAATTTAAGAAATAGTATTATTAATGTAAGCAGTGAAGTTGATTCTATGATTAAAAACGCCGTTAGCGGAAACCTTAAAAAACGGATTGACACGGATAAATACTCCGGCGGTTGGAAATCTATAATGGAAGGGCTTAATAATGTATTATTAGCTGTAGAAAAACCTGTAAAAGAAATTAACGATACAATGTTAAAATTATCTAACGGTGATTTTACGCAAAGGGTACGCGGCGATTATCAGGGAGAATTTTTACAAATCAAAAACAGAGTTAACGATACAATTGACGCCATATCCTTATATATAAAAGATATTACAGAAATTTTAAATAAAGTTTCAAATAATGATTTAACAGTATCAATCACAAAGGATTATATTGGGGAGTTTTCGGAAATTAAAAATTCTATTAATAAAATTATTAATTCATTTAATACAACAATTTCCGAAATATCTTCCGCCGCGGAATATGTAAACCAAGGAGCTAAGAATGTTTCTGAAAGCAGTATGATGCTTGCAACCGGTTCTACACAGCAAGCCAGCGCAGTGCAGGAATTAAACGCTACAATTGATACCGTCAGCGAACAGATAAGAATTAATGCCGATAATTCAAAAACCGCCAATCATTTATCAGATAATTCTAAAAAAAGTGCGTTAACCGGTAATAACGAAATGCAAAATATGTTAACCGCTATGGAAAGCATTAAAGAATCCAGTAAAAATATTTCTAATGTTATTAAGGTAATTAGCGATATTGCGTTCCAAACCAATTTATTAGCGCTTAACGCTGCCGTTGAAGCCGCCAGAGCCGGTTCGAACGGAAAAGGTTTTGCCGTTGTCGCAGAGGAAGTGCGTTCTCTTGCTTCCAGAAGTCAAAACGCAGCTAAGGAAACCGCGCAATTAATTGATGATTCCATAAACAAAGTTAACCAAGGTACCCAAATAGCTCAGCATACCGCAAAAGCATTTGATTTAATTGTACAGAACGTAACTGATGTTTCGGATATAATTGTTTCTATAGCGGAATCGTCACAACAGCAGGCAGAAGCAATATCTCAAATAAATTTAGGGATTTCACAAATTACAAATGTTGTTCAAAGTAACTCCGCAACCAGTGAAGAATCTGCTTCCGCCGCAGAAGAACTATCAAGTCAATCCGATATTTTGAAAAATATGGTTTCTGTATTTAAGCTGTAAAACTTACATACCACTTAATGTTTTTCTTTTAACTCCATTAAATACAGGGTTAAATTTTAATTTTTTAAATATTTATTTTTATATAAAAACTCCTTTACAATTTTTATTAATCACATTTGTAAAGGAGTTTTCGTTTTCTTTATTATATTAATATTTAATACGCCATTGTAATGATTGTTTATTCGCCCATTATCCTTTAAAGCATACAGCCAATATAATTATTCTTCCTCGCTTACTTGAGCAACGGCAATTTTATTACCGTCAGGGTCAGAGAACCAAAACGAATATGCTCCCCACGGTTTCCTTTCAGGCGGTGCTATTATATTTATATCTGGGATTTCCTTTAATAATCGTGCGTATAATGCATCAATATCCGCGTCAAAGCATTGCAGCCATACTGTTTTTTCTTTTGCCATTTTTACATCACCCGGATTATAAATTGCAAGATTTCCGAACCCATAATGACTTCCTTCAATAAACGGTTCTTTTTGTAAAACAATTTTATAAAACTCCGCAAGGCGCGGTGCGTTATCTGTTGTTATACATACTCCGCCAAGTTTCATACCATTTCACCTCATATAAATTAATAATTTTATTTATTATAACACATCAAACACGACAACAGTATGCCATGTATATTTCGCATAATCACAAGATTTTTACGTCTAAGCTTCTATAACTCTTCAATTATTCTTTCAAGCTCATTTAAGCTTTCCGCTTTATTTATCATAACTTTTAATTTTGCCGCATTATTTATTCCTCTTATGTACCAGCCAAGATGCTTTCTCATTTCCCTTACACCGATGTATTCACCTTTAAATTCCACTAACTGCTTTGCATGGTTAAAAGCGGTTTCCTTTTTTTCTTCAAGTGTCGGAATTTTTTCCGAAAAAACCCATGGATTACCAAAAGCTGCTCTCCCAATCATAACCGCGTCACAGGATGTATGAGTTAACATTCTTTCAGCCGCTTCAAGAGAATCAATATCTCCGTTTCCGATAACGGGTATAGATACAGTTCCCTTTACTTCCCGTATTATGTCCCAATCCGCATTACCGCTGTAAAATTGGTCCAACGTTCTTCCGTGTACACAAACAGCAGACGCGCCGCTTGCTTCGGCAATTTTTGCAATTTCAACGGCGTTAATACTATTTATATTTATGCCCTTCCTAATTTTAACACTAACAGGTATATTAACGCAGCCGGCTACAGCCTCCACAATTTTACCAACAAGTACCGGTTTACCCATTAAAGCGCAACCTTCTGAATTTTTAACAATTTTTGGCGCGGGGCAGCCCATGTTTATATCAATCACAGCCGCTCCAATATCTGCCGCGGCTTCTGCCGCATACCGTAAAATTTCAGGCTCTGAACCAAAAAGCTGTACAGCGGTTTCATATTTTCCAACACCTAATTCCATGAGCAGCTTTGTATTTTCGTTATTATAATAAATCCCCTTTGCGCTCACCATTTCGGTATAAGTAAAACCTGCGCCGAAATTTTTACATATCAAACGAAAAGGCAGGTCTGTAACACCTGCCATCGGAGCTAAAAATATATTATTTTTAAATAATGTATTTCCTATTTTAACCGGCTTTATCAACGGTTATCTATCCTTTCTTTTATCTATTTAAAAATCCCAAGGCGGGAAAACGGATAATATCTAAAAATAACTTCACCAAGAATTTTCTTCTTTTCAACATACGTATTTCTCCAAAATCTTGAATCGGAAGAATTATTTCTATTATCGCCCATCATAAAATAACATCCTTCAGGCACAATAAACTGCACATCCGGATCAATGTCCTGCGGTTCTTTAATAAATGAATCGTCTAAAGGTTCGTCGGAAGAATTTATATAAACCTTCCCGCCCCTGATATCTACAGTTTCGCCGGGTAATCCTATAATCCTTTTAACAAAAGGTACTGATTCATCGTCGGGATTTTTAAACACCACAATATCAAACCTTTTTGGGTCAGAAAATAAATACGCCAAACGGAAAGCAATTATCCTGTCGTTCGGCATGATATTATTTTCCATAGAGCCTGTCGGAACTTGCGCGTTTACAATCACCAGATTATTTATGCATATCGCAAATAATACCGCGACAATTATTGTTTTTACCCAACTTATAATTTCTGCTTTTACATTTGTCATTACTATTCCTCCTATAATTCCTCTTCCGACAATATATCTACCACACCGTTACGTATAACACCGGATACTGCGTATTTTTTATAAAAAGCTTCTTCGTTATCTAAACCGGCTTCATAAACCACAGCAAATATTTCATCGCCGGAAATAGAAGAGCTAACTATCTGTGCGGTATACGCTGACAAATCGCGGTTGTCATATTCATATAACATTACAATTTCTTGAAGCGCTTTTTGTGTCTGTTCATCGCGTTCTTCCGATAATTCATCTAATTTAAATTCAAAAAGGATATCGTCCATTTCTATTTCTGCGGAATTAATTCGTAATTTTACATCATTTGGTGAATTATATACAATCTCCTTTTCTTCATCCTTAAATACAAAATCCGCACCGTTTTTAGATGTGAAAAACTGGGGTTTTAAAGTAACTGTTTCACCTTCTCTATTTTTACCTATAAGTTCCATATCATAATTCGCTAAAACCCTGTTAGAAAAATCCTTTTCATCTGTAGGAACAGGAAGCCGTAAATCCTCCATGTGAACAACAACTACATAAGTGTTTCCTCTTTTCCCCATCCGTTCTAATACCATTTTATATTCCGCTAGCCGTATTTCTTTTTCGTATTCCGGTTTATTTAAAAATAACTCTGATGTTTCTAACGTTTTATTTATTTTAACTCGGCATAACAAATCCTTTATGGTAAAGCTAACATCACCGCTTAAGCTTCTTAAAGGCCGAAACGCTTCGCGGCTCATTATATGTGTGCTTCTTGCTTCCTCTTGTAAAGCGTATCCGGAAAGCGCCGGAACTAATGAACCGTTATCATTAACTCTTATAAAACCTCGGTTTTTTCCGTCCGGTACTATTTTAATACGGTCATCTTCGGAGTTGAAGCTGTAATTAATAAACGTTCCCGCTGATGAAAAAACTGCTTCATCTATTTTAAATAAAGCTTGCACGCCTTCAAACTCCACCGCAACATTTTGATTTTTTACATAATATGATGTAGGAATTTCAAGCTCTTTATCAAAAGAAAAATACAATTTACCAGAATTAGTTTTTGTATTCACATATTTAGGTACTATCATCTCAAAAGAGGTTATACCTTCCTTAAACGGTTGAAAATATAGCCTATCAGTAAATTCTTGATTCATATGATACGCTAAATCCAAATAATAAACATTCCTGGCAGAATCGGAAAGGGAAAAATCCATACAACCTACTTGAATTTTCCTGTCAAAATAAAACACGCTGACCTGTGAATCAATCAGCACTCCCTTAAGCTTTGTGCTATAACCGTCTATTTCAATTTCGCGGGATGTAAAAATATAGTTTGTACTATTTTGCTTTACTTCCGGCATTGTTAAAAAAACAGTTCCTGCCGGATATGAGGAGTTTTTCCTGATAATTGTAAAAATTATTGCAAAAGCAATCAACCCAATAATTAAAAAGATTTGTACTCCTGCGATAATAAACATTGTCTTTTGCGGAAGAGGTTTAATCGACGGCATTTTGAACTTTTTTAAAAAGCTTTCCTTAATATTGACTTCGTCTTCAGGCTTAACTTCGTCTTCCGGTTCTGTGGCTTCTTCCGGCGATTCCTCTTGTTGTATTGCCGATGATCCATCTTCATTAAGTGTACTATCAGTAGATTCCGGCGGCAAATCCTCACTTGGTGTTTCCTCATTCACCTCCGAAACCTGCGGCGGCTCGGCTTCCTCTACTGTTTCGTATACAGAAATCTCCTGTTCTTCGGCTTTATTCTTTTTACGCTTAAAAAATTTACTTATTTTTGATGTGTTATTTTTTTCCAAATCCTTTTCCGCCATATCCTACACCCCCGCATATCATAGTATCTTAAGGAAATTGACGTTTTTTATAAAAACGGTGTAATCATCCCTAAAACGAAGGCCAAAACAAGAATTATTGCAACTACGCTAACTATCATCCTTTTATTATTCATAATCTTGCGTCTCATTACCTATCCTCCTTAAACAATACTTTTTACTGCTTCTCCGGTATATTTTTTTCGCTTAAAAGCGTCGATAACTCCTTCATAAAGCTGTCAACATCCTTAAACTGACGGTACACAGACGCAAATCTTACATACGCAACCTCATCAATCGCTTTAAGCTCATTCATAACCATTTCACCTATTACGCCCGACGATATTTCTCTGGAAAGCGTATTGTTTGCCGCTTGTTCAATTTTATTTACAATTACTTCTATTTGTGAAACGGATACGGGACGCTTATTACAAGATTTTAATATTCCGTTTTGCAGTTTTTCTCTGTTAAAAGCTTCCCTGCTTCCATCCCGTTTAACCACCGAAACCGGAACTGTGTCTATACGCTCATAAGTTGTAAACCGTTCTTCGCACTGTTCGCAAAAACGACGCCTTCTAATAGCAAAGCCATCTTCCATTTGACGCGTATCCAAAACTTTTGTGTCTAAATTTGAGCAAAACGGGCATTTCATACAATCACATCTATTCTTGCATATTTTTCATAACATATTCAAGCGGCATATCCATACCAGTCCATATTTTAAACGCGTACGCTCCTTGATTATACACCATACCTAACCCGTCCACGGTTTTTGCTCCCGCTTGTTTGGCAAGCGCAAGAAGCCTTGTTGGCGACGGGTCGTAAATTACGTCAGCGACTACCTGTTCTTTAACAAACACACCGAATTTTGTGATAACCGATTCATTTTCATGCGGGTGCATTCCAAGCCCTGAGCAATTAATTAAAATAGGAGTTTTTAACGTTTCTTCTATAAGCTTATCCTCGTCATACAAATACGGTACGGCTTTTACACCTGTATTGTTGTTTACTGTTTCCGACAAATCCTTTGCCGCTTCTTTTACAACATCAAAAATTGCAAGCTCGCCCGCGCCCGCCATAGATAACGCAACCGCAACCGCCCTACCCGCGCCGCCTGCACCGCAAATAACAATTCGTTTACCTTTATAATCCACACCGGCGTCCTCAAGGGATTTTACAAAACCCATACCGTCGGTGTTATAACCTATAAGCCGTCCGTTTTCGTTTAAAACGGTGTTTACCGCTCCAATAAGCTCGGCTTCCTTTGATATTTCATCAAGATGCTTAATTACATTTTTTTTATTCGGCATTGTTACATTAAAGCCTATCACATTTAAGCTGCGCATAGCCGCAACAGCTTCCGCAAGGTTTTCCTCCCAAACTTCAAAACATAAATAAACGCAATTTATATTAAGCTTTGAAAATGCGAGATTGTGCATTGCAGGCGATTTACTGTGACCTACTGGATGCCCAAGCAATGCCGCAAGCCTTGTTTTACCCGATATATTTAATTCCAATATGGATGCCTCCCCTTATATAAAAAACTTACACTTTTTTATAAACGCGAAAATAATATTTTACCGATCCATGCGTAACAATTGACTAAATATGAACAGATTTAATCTTTCGCGAATATAATTATACATTTCAGCGTTGAATCTTTCAAGTGGCAATACTTGCGGTCATTAGCGGTTAATAAAATTATTATTATCTTTTGAGTTTAACAAAGTTTATTTTTTTATCAAAATTACAGATTGCGTTATTTTTTTAGTAAGTTTTGTAAGTTTTGTGTTCTCCATTGATTTTAAAGCTTAAATATTATATTCTTATTAATACGTGTATAAATCAGGTAATGAAGGGATTAAAATTTTATGGATACGAAAAAACCTATTATTATGGCCATAGATGACCAACCCGCAATACTGCATACGGTAGCGGCTGAATTACGTGAAATGTATCAGGTTCGGCCATTTACATCCGGTCAAACAGCTCTTAAATATTTAGAAAATCAACCAGCCAACTTAATTCTTTTGGATTACGATATGCCTGACATGAATGGCTTGCAAGTTATGGAAAAGCTTCGCACAATTACCGGTGTGCCGGTAATTTTTTTAACCGGTTCGGCACAAGGTGATATTGAAGCCGAAGTGCTTGACAAGGGTGCGTCTGATTATATTCATAAACCCATAAAAGCACGCGTACTTCAAACCCGCGTACGGCTTCAATTGGAACTGGCAAGCTACAGAGGTCATATGGAAGCACTGGTACAGGAGCGTACCGAACAGCTCCGGAAAGCAAATGAAAAATTAAAAAAAAGGGAAGAAATTACATTAAACCTACTAGCGGAAGCCACCGATTTACGAGACCATGACACCGGCGGGCATATTCAACGCACCACCGAAATGGTTCGCATACTGGTTAATGAATTGCTTCTTAATCCCAAAGAAGGATATGAGCTTACCCCGGATGAGGCCGACGATATCATACGCTCGGCAAAACTGCACGATTTAGGAAAAATCGCAGTACCTGACAAGGTTTTATTAAAACCGGGGAAGTTGGATGAAAACGAATTTAATATTATAAAAGGTCATCCGAAACATGGCGCGGGTCTGCTGGATAAATACATTGAGCAGATGTCCGGGGATTCGTTCCTTGAGATAGCAAAAGATATTTCTTTATGTCATCATGAAAAATGGAACGGCTCGGGATATCCCAACGGACTAAACGGCAACGCAATTCCGCTTTGTGCCAGAATCACTGCGCTTGCCGATGTATACGACGCACTCACCTTTTCCCGTCCGTATAAGGCAGCGTTTCCGCATGAAAAAGCGGTCGGGATTATTAAAGAAGAAAAAGGCAGCCATTTTGACCCGTATCTTGTGGACTTGTTTTTAAAGCTTGAAAGTGAGTTTGAGTTTATTAAGAATAAGTCAAAGGGGGATAATGAGTGAATAGTAAAGAAATCGACATCGATCTTACGGCTAGAAGGTCAGCCAGAATTATAGTCGTATTGTATTCGATTATAAAGTGCGGGTTATTTATAGCCGGTGAAAATTGCGATATAGCCAGTATAATAATTAGAGTTTTAACGTGCGTTGTAATACTGGCAGCGGTTTTTATACTCACAGGTTCAAAACTCTCGTCAGATTATCTGTCGTGGCTTGTGCCGCTTTCAGCTACGCTGCCGGAAATTATCTGGTGTGCGGCGTATCAAAAAGGGGAATGGTTAATTTATATCTTCATGATAGGGTGCTCACTGATAAGCATGTTGTTTATGAACCGCAGAGGTTTATTAATTTTTATCATTCTGTCGCATTTGGCACTTGGTTTCATCTCTTTCTTTTTAAAAATCCCAATGACCGGTTTTCGGAACGGCGATGGTAGGAGGCGTCCAGTATAAAATAGTCACAGATTTATCCGTATCCGCTGCCAGAGAAGCGGGATGGGATGATGTATACGCTTTCGCAGGATTGGCGTTGATTAATATCCTCATTTATTTCATTTGTAAATATTCTGTCGGCACATATACCCGCTTTAAAGAAACGGGGCAGACCTTTGACGCCATATTAGAAACAACGCCAAGCTTCATCACTGTTGTCGATAACAATGCCAAGGTACAATATATAAGCAAGTCATTGGCTGAGCATTTAAACATTTCCGAAAAGGAACACGCAGTTAAACTGCCGTTTATTGACATATTTAACACGCCGGATATGAAAATGCTATTCGGAGATTTCTTAAGGCGTGACGGATATATTGAAGACACTTTTGAAACAAATGAAAACGGAATTAAGCATTATTATATGCTTCGTTCATCTTTAACCGGTAACGGTAGTTTTGCGCGGTTTTTTGAATGGACAGATATAACAACTCTGATGGAAGCAAAGAACACCGCCGAGGAAGCAACTAAGGCTAAAAGCGAATTTTTAGCAAGAACCAGCCACGAAATCCGCACGCCCATGAATGCCATTATGGGTATGAGCGAATTAATTTTACGCGAAGAATTAACGCAATATGTTTACGAAAACGCAATGGGCATAAAAAACGCCAGTCAAAACCTTTTGTCAATTATCAACGACATTTTAGATTTTTCTAAAATCGAATCGGGAATGCTGGAAATTACCGAAGTGGAATATCTATTTCCCTCCCTTATTAACGATGTGTCAGCGTAATACGTATGAGGCTTCTTGAAAAGCCGATTCAGTTTGCGGTATGCATTGACAACGCAATTCCTGTTTCACTTATAGGCGACGAGGTTAGGATTAGGCAAATTATTCTTAATCTGCTTAGCAATGCCGTAAAATATACCGTAGAAGGTTTTATTTCTCTTTCCGTAGAGGGTATACTTTCCGACGGCGTTGTAATGTTGGAAATTACCGTATCCGATACCGGCATGGGTATCAAAAAAGAAGATATGAGCAAGCTTTTTGAGGATTTTTCGCGTCTGGATACAATTAAAAACAGGAGTGTTGAAGGAACAGGCCTTGGGCTTGCTATAACACGAAACCTGTGCCGTATGATGGGCGGGGACATTACAGTTAAAAGCGATTATGGCATGGGTAGTGAATTTATAGTTACGATTCCGCAGCGTTATAACGAATACACACCATGCGCCGAAGTTGAATTGCCTGAAAAAAAATCAGTTCTCGTATACGAAACGCGAGAAGCTTACAGGGATTCCATCGCCTGCACGCTTGATATTCTAGGCGTGCGATGTGAAAACGCTGAAAGCATAGCCGTGATGTTTGAACGTGCCCGGGAATATCCGTATTTATTTATATCCGCTTTTATGTATGAGAGTGTAAAACCGGCTTTATCTAAGCTTGATAATCCTCCTATATTGGTATTAATAACAGATGTAAAAGAAACTACTGCGCCAAAAGACGTAAAAGTACTTATGATGCCGGCATATGCGATTTCAATTGCTAATATCTTAAACGATGTTCACGAGGAACACAACGGAGTCACTGTAACCGGCGTAAGCTTCAGCGCTCCTGACGCTGCGGTATTGATTGTTGACGACATTTCCGCTAATCTTAAAGTCGCCGAAGGATTAATGTCACCTTATGAAATGCGGATTGATTTATGTAATAGCGGAGAAAAGGCCATTAAAATGGTTCAGGAAAATTCGTATGACATTGTTTTTATGGATCATATGATGCCTGAAATGGACGGTTTGGAAACTACCGCTCATATCCGCGCATTACAAGGAGAACGTTATCAATCCCTGCCGATTATTGCGCTTACAGCTAACGCCATATCCGGTATTCGTGAGATGTTTATACAAAACGGTATGAATGATTTTTTGGCAAAACCTATAGAAATGTCGAAACTTAACGCCATCCTTGAAAAATGGATTCCAAAAGAAAAGCACCGGACATTACGAGTATCCAATTTAAAAGAATCTGAAGGACTTATCTTGGAGTTACGGAAATTGAAATGGCTTTCTGTGGATAAAGCAAGCTCTGCACTTGGCGGGTTCGCTCCCTTTGAAAAAACCCTTAGGCTCTCCGTAAAGCTCTTGCCTGAAAATGTTGAAAAACTTGTAGAATATATTGATACTAACCTTCCCCGTTATGCGATTGAAGTGCATGGAATTAAAGGGGTATTAAACGGTATCGGTGCGTATTCACTGGGTGAAGAAGCGTTTAATCTTGAAAAGCTTTCCAAAGATGGTAACGAACAGATGTGTAAATCCCTGCATCCATCTTTTATTAATGAGGTGCAAGCTTTCCTTGACGCCATCACGCCGCTCCTAGGCGAAGATGAAAAACAAAGCGGCGAACTTACCTTGATTTCTAACGCCATACCTCAAATTGAACAAGCGCTTGAAACGTATGACGGGTTGCTCGCGTTGGAACTTGTTTCTCCGCTTGTAAAACATATATATAATCAAACTGTAGATAAACTGCTTAAGGAACTGGTTAGTGCTTTTGAACATTTTGATTTTGACAAGGCTTTCGAAGATTTGCAAAAACTAAAAGGAGAAATTTTAAATGGAGCGCATTAAAACATTTAAACATGGAGATAAACAAATTGTTTATTTTGACTTAAGCGATATAAAATCCAACTCAGAATTAAGTGTTGTCATTGAAAATGCAAAGGAAACGATGAAAGCTTTTAATCATTATTCGGTTTATTCGATAACTAATATAAACCGAATAGCATTTGATACAAAAACGAAAGAATTCGCTGCGGACTGGATGGCGTTCAACAAACCGTTTGTTGTAAACGCCGCTTTTATCGGGGCAACCGGAATGCGGAAAATTATGATGAATATGGTATTTGTCTTAAGCAACCGGACTAATGTAAAGCTTTTTAATGACATGGAGCAAGCTTTGGCTTGGATTGGAACTTTATAAATTAATCGGAGATGAAACCGTGAGACATTTATTTATTATTAATCCCGCTGCTAAAAAAGTAAAGGGGAAAGTTGAAGCGATAAAAAATGAAATTATTAATTTTTTTATGGCCTATCCTAATATACGTTATGATATCTACATATCTTCATGGTGTAGGGACGCAGTTAGCTATATACGCAGTTATATTACGGAAATTCGCACCTCTAATGATGAAACCATCCGTGTACATGCAATTGGCGGTACGGGAACTCTGTTTGAAGTTGTCAATGGAGTTATAGGACTACCCGATGTACAAGTCGCGGCTCATCCTTACGGTTCGGTAAACGCTTTTAACAGATATTTCAGGCAGGATAATATGAAATATTTTAAATCTCTTAAAAATCAGGTTTTTAGTGACATTATTCCGATGGACGTCATTCGGAGCGCAAATAATTACGGACTTTGCTTTGCCATCATGGGATTGGAAGCTCTCTGCGACTATAATGGCGAAAATTTAATAGAAATAGGTTTGCCGTCCGAGTTAAGCTACATAAGTTCATCTATTCCGCTGATTTTACGTAATAAATATCCGAATCAGAGGATTCGTGTTGAAATTGACGGAAAGCGGTATGACAACGATTACATATCAATTTTTATAGCCAATACACCTTGTTATGGGAAAAATTTGAATCCAGGAATACAAGCACACCCAGATGACGGAAAATTGGAAATCTATTTATTGGGAAACGATTCACGTTTTAACTTATTTAAAAAGATTATTCCATATGTGAGCGGTAATTACAACAAGGTAAACACAATATTTCACCATTCAGGAAAAAATATTAAAATTTGGGCAAATAAATCCACTTGCATGAATATAGACAGCGAAACTTTCTGGGGAACATCTCTTGAAATTGAGCTGATACCTGCCGCGCTTCCTTTCGTTTGCCCAAAAGAGGTAGATATTGACAGTCTGCCGATTTTATACAACAAGCTTGAAAGCGGACAAAGAAGAGATGCGCAGCGAAGTGGTTTTTAATTTATATACTCGCAAATAAAAAGGAATGCTAACAAATGATTAATTTCGCAAGACTTGTCACTCTTTTATCCTTTTTTAATATATTAGTATTGTACATGTTGATATGTACATTGCTAATTAGGAAAGGAGGGACGAGCATGCATAGAGAGAATTTCGAGCACAAAGATTGTCATGAATGCAAAGAATTTTGCAGAAAAGACCGCGATGATTTTGATGCTATAAAAGACATCCGCGAAGGACTCAAAGACATTGAGGAAGGTTTAAAAGATATTGAAAAAAACCATATCTGCGAGGGTATAAAGGATATCGAAGAAGGAATAAGAGATACAGAAGAAGGATTGCGTGATATATGTGATACCTTAAAAAAAGCATTTAGATTCTAGTTTTTACTAATATTTAAACAGATAAAACTTGTCTTTATTAAGGATTAAGGAATATTTAAAACCCATAATATATCACGCTGTGCTAAATTATGGGTTTTTTTTAATATAGTATAAATTATATTTTGTTAACCTTCGGCTTGCTTGTTTATATTTTCTTTTAGAATGTCATTCAAACCTTTGCGGACATCATAAATTCCTTTATGAATATCTTTTAAACCTTTATTAACATCATTAAAGCCCTTATTTATATAGTGCAAACCCTCGTGAATATTTCTATAACTTTTAGTATTTTTTAAATTGGATTCTTTCTCTATTGTTATAATCCTATTTAAAGCTAATTCGATATCATATATTCCTTCGCTAATATCTTTTTTCCCTTCAATAACATCATTTGAAATAATACCGGAAAGACTTTCGTGAATATTTTTTAAACCATCCCGGATATTGCTAATCATCTCTTGAAGCATATTAAAAAATGATTGATTATCATTTTCACCTTCATTATTTTTTATATTTTCCATTTGTTGCCTCCTTTATTGTATACACACTATTATCTTAATATATGAAAGCAGTTTCAATTTGTGTTGACCCAATTCAAAAAAGCCGGCGATTTATGCTGGCTTTAACATACTTTGCTTATTAACTTAAAAATATAATAATTAAAAGCTTTTATTTATAATTTCTTTAATTTTATTAGTTCCTTCTTTTGTATCACTTATGCCTTTCATGATGACGCTTATATTTTTACATATCCGATTTTTTTCGATGTCTCCTAAAGCTTCATAAATAATTCTTAAAGCCATGCGAATTGTTGTAATTGCTTCAATATCGCTGCGTCCATTTTTACAAAATTCCATACAGTTATTGCATTCCTTATATTCCTTTAACTCCGTAAATTCCTTTAATTCATCAAATCCCTTTAATTCCTTAAAATGATTTGATGTTTTGTTAATTTTTTTAATTTCATCTATTTCTTGAATTTTTATTAATTTTGGAATCTCTATATATTCTTCAATTTTTTTCAACTCATTATTTTCTTTAGATTTTTTTTTAGCTTTAAATTTTTTTATTTTATTAATATTATTATTTTTCGCAATAAATCTTTCAATTTCATCGTCAAGCTTATAATTTTTTTTATCATATATCCTTAAAAATTCATAAACATCAATATGTGCCCAATCCATAAATTCCACATCCTCTAATCTATATTGTATATGTTACTTTTACAGTATTTATATGTAATTAAGTGGAAAATGTGACAGGCTGTTATGGGATATAGACAGCGGTAATCCCTTTGGGCAGGATTACCACTTGTCTATAGCAACTGTTTCGGAAAGGGTTATACAGAAAGTAATTTAAAAATTAGAGCTTTAATTCAATACAGCTATCCTATATAATTTGCGGAATTAAAGCTGTGAATTATCATTTCCTAATATTTGTTCTCCTATTAAAAACTCATCAAAATCGTTTGTTAAATCTACATTCTTCTCCTCTTGCGAACCACGCGAAGTATTAGCCGAATTAATAGAATTTTTATATTCTTTATTATTCCAGCTGTCAAACATAACATTTTCATCTTCTTCAGGATGCATTGAGGCAAGAGCCTTCTCAAATTCGCGTTTTAATTCATGCGAAACAATAATCGTATTTTTAGAAAACGGAACAATCTCCGATTTCCTCGATATAACTAATTTTTGAGGTTCGGGTGCTTTTTCAGTTTTAGGTGTTATAATTTCATATTCGCGTTCTTCCGATTCGGTTTGCTTCTTTATATTTTTCATATGCTGTTCATCCTCATTTTGATCTGACATTGTTACAACTAAAAAAATTAAACCGGCGGCCGTGCATATAAGCAAAAGAATCAACGCGGTTAAAATCAGCGTCGTCATATTTTGGCCTCATTTCGTTAAAATTACAAACTATTTTTTAAAAATGATACAGTTAAAAACTCATAAAGTCAAATAATTTCTATTATATGCAGGTTTATAAAGTTAAGTAAAAAATTTTAATAAAACAGAATTTTAATACAGCAAAATTTAAATAAAAAAAACCGGTCAATTATTATACCGGTTTACAACGTACCCCACGGGAATCGAACCCGCGACCTACAGCATCCATTTTTTTATTTTATACATGTTTAAGGATATATATAAATGGCATTTTTGCGCGTATCTGTGTTAATTTATTTTACAGATTTATACTGCTATCGAAAACTAATGTGTTAAAATAGTGTTAAAGGTGTTAATAAAAATATTCAGCAAGTTTATCAATACCACGCCTTTTTTCAGCAGTATCAACGTGGGTATAGACTTTTGCTGTTACGCTTATATCGCTATGCCCCATCAATATACTTGCGGTTTTTAACGGTATACCCTTTTCTGCTAGAATAGTGCAAAATGTATGCCGTAGGACATGAAAGGTCTTTTGCTCAATTCCAAGTTTTTCATACAGACGCTTTAGTCTTTTGCGTATATTTGATGGGTCTATATATGAACCCGAAACCGAACTAAAAAAGATATTGTCCTTGCTGTATGAATTACCGAGCTTCAAGCATTTCAACTTTTCTTGTCTGATATATTCTCGCAATAAAGGACGTAATTCGTCTAAAATAGGTATATCGCGCGTACTACCTTGTGTTTTTGTTGTTGATAGAACCGTAGTGTATTTGCCGTTTACACTGAATCGCCCTATTGATTTATTAACATGGATTAAACCAGATTCTAAATTAATATCGTCATGCGTAAGCGCAAGTAGTTCTCCCTGCCTTAGTCCTGAAAAAACTGCAAACACAAATATAAAATTAGCACTATCATCTTTGGCGGCACTAATCAGGCTCTTTATATCGTCACGGCTTAAAACACCAGAATCAATCTGAATTTTTCTGTCTTTCGGCAATTCAACAGCTACCAAGGGATTTCTTATTATTAAATCAGCCTTAATACAATATGAGAAGAATCCGCTGAATAATTTATGAACACACCTTACAGCACTTACACTATATTTTTCTAATAATTCATTATAAAAGATTTGAATATTGGCCGCACGAATATCTGTTAAACGCATATTGGAAAGTTCACAATCACGAATACGTAAACGATAATCAGTTTCGTATCGTTGATATGATGAAAGCGCAACCGATGGACGCAGCACATTTTCAAACCAAGACTTGAATGCAATGCCAAACATGGCCTTATCATAATCCACGGATAAGCCTTTTTTTATATTGGTTAAATATTCATCCCGTTTGGCTTCCGCTTCCTTTTTACTAGAACCGTAAAACTGCTTTCGGATTGGTTTTCCATTAGCGTCTTTCCCTATTGTCGCGGTTACACGGTAATAATTATTTCCGTTTATTTCAATGTTCGTCTTTTTCGGCATTGGGTTCACCGTCCTTATTATACTTAACAAGCCTTTTTAGTTCTTTAAGCGAATGCGTTATAAATGACAAAAGAGTTTCTTCGAGAATTTCATCAGTTAATACAACTTTGTCACTAGAAAGCCATGTAATACCGTTTGCAATTTCAGGAACATATTTTTCGATTATTCCATCCTCAGATAATGTATAGTGGTTTCCTCTTTTTTCATCAAATTTGAAATAATTTGAAATTAACTGAATAACGGATTGATATCTATCTTTTTCTCCCCTATATGCCAAGTTTTCAATCAATACGTTTACAGCAGAAACATATTCAGGGGAAAGCATATTGAAAAAATTTAAACATTCAACTGCTTTAGCTTGCAATCCGGTATATTCGCATATTGCTTGCACATTAATATCTTTTGTTTCTATATCTGATAATCCCATTAAATATTCGGGAGTAACTTTTAAAGCGTCACACATCTTATAAAGCAATTCCACGTTAGGTAATGAATTATTATTTACATCCTCATAATAGCTTGCACTTGCGCGAGCCATTCCTACCTTTTCAGCAAAATCAGCTTGTGTTATTTCAAGCTTTTTTCTCCTTTTTCTTAATCTTTCTTTAAAAACTTTGATATCAAACACACAATCGCCCTCCTGAATATCTAAATTATTGGAATCTTGCAATTAATTTTCTAATTATATTGACATTATAATATGTTGGTGATAGTATCATTATAAACCAAGATTTTATAAATTACAATATCTGAGAGGTGATTATTTTGCCAAAGGCTAACCAAGATTTACGAATGCAAGCAAAAGGGAACGGAGTGCCCTTGTGGGCAATAGCAAAACAACAAAAAATTTCTGAGCAAACATTAATTCGGAGATGGCGCACAGAACTGACAGAAGACGAAAAGATAAAAGTTTTACAAATAATTAAAGAGCTAACGTATAAGGAGGCTTAGAAATTGTCAGAAAAAATAATCCCGAAAGACAAACGCTTTGTGACAATCGAGCGATACAAAGAAATATCCGGTCTTAGCTATGCAACCATAGACCACATGCTTAAATCAGGGCAATTAAATTATATTTTAACGGAAAGCGGTAAACGGCGTATAGATATTAAGGATTTTACAAATGAAAACGCTGTCGTTATTGAAAAGCTTGAAAAGACAGAAAGAATGTTATCGGCTATATGTAAGCAATTTAATATTGTTATATAAAAAATCGCTTAGAATCGGCACAAAAGAAGGTGTTTCTATACAAGATATATTTAATGAAATAAAATCCCGCCTCTCCATAGCCAACGTTTATACTACCTACGGAACTGACGTAAAGCACCGGAGCGGAAATAAATCATTCGCCCAGTGTTGCTTCCACAAAGAAAAAACAGCCAGTCTCGCAATTTACCCGGAGACAAACTCATTTTATTGCTTCGGGTGCGGTGCAGGAGGCGACATTTTTACTTATGTGGCAAAACTGTTTAATCTTGACCCACTTGAAGCAGCTAGGAAACTTAATGAAGATTTTCATTTAGGAATAGACGTAAAAAAGCCGCCGGATAAAGGACAAATCCAAGCGGCAGACGATGGTGCGAAATTACTTAAAGACTTTGAAACATGGATAAAAAACGCTTACATAACATTATGTGATTATTTTCATATTTTACAGGATTTCAAGGAACTTTACAAGCCCATTTTCATATTTTACAGGATTTCAAGGAACTTTACAAGCCCCAAAATATAAACGAACCATATCACGATTTATTCGCCGAGGCTTGCCAGAACTTAGATTATATTGAGTATCTAATTGATACTTTATATCAAGCTGATTTTAAAACACAACTTGAATTTTACAATGTTTACGGGAGGGAGGTGGAGCGCATTGGACGTAGGATTATACAAGCCCGACAAGATAGCAATGATAAGAAATCAGCTTGACGATAAGAAAAAAGCGGCTCTATCAAACCCAATACTTACTTCCGGAGAATGGGAACTGCCGATTCCTTTTGAAAATACAAATGTACCATCGTTCCCCGTTAATTGTTTACCTGATACACTAAGAGATTATGTTATTGCGGTAAGCGAATCCACGCAAACGCCCGTTGATATGGCAGCAGTTGCTGCTATTGTAGTTATGGCGGCATGTGTACAAGGAAAATATAAAATTCAAGGTAAACCGGATTGGATAGAACCGCTTAACTTATATAGCACAATCATAGCGAATCCAGCAGAACGAAAATCAGCTGTATTAAACTATATAACAAAATATGTTGATGAATATGAATATAAGGAAAATGAACGCTTAAAACCAGAAATTGACAAGAATAAACTTGAAAAAAAGTTACTTCAAAAGGAAATTGACCGTTTAATCGAGGTTACCGCAAAAGACAATAAAAACAAATCCATACTAATGTCAAAACAGGATGAACTAACAAACTTTAAAGAAATAAAGCCTTTACGGTTACTCGCAGATGACACATCAGCCGAGGCGTTAACATCATTACTTGCGGCAAATAACGGAAAAATGGCAGTTATATCAAGCGAGGGTGGTATATTTGAAATATTGCAAGGCAGATATACGCAAAGCGTTAATATTGATACTTTCCTTAAAGCTCATTGCGGCGACCCGATACGAGTTGATAGAAAAGGGCGCGAAAATGAATACATAAAAGAGCCTTGCTTAACTGTTCTATTAAGCATACAACCGCAAGTATTAGACGGACTTATCACAAATGAGGTATTCCGGGGTAGAGGTTTAACAGCACGATTTCTTTATTCGATACCAATATCAAGCGTAGGTAATAGAAAATTTGAAACAAAAAAAATACCACTTGAATGTAAAAACCGCTTTCGGGAATTGTGTTTTGATTTATTGGATATTAAACAGAACAACGAAGCCGAAATATTAACATTATCAAATGAAGCTTATACTTTATCCGCTAATTTTGCAAGAGAGTTAGAGCCACGCTTGATAGATGACCTTGACAATATGGCTGATTTTGCCGGGAAGCTGCACGGCGCAGTATTGCGGATAGCTGGAATCTTGCACGTTGTAAATCAGCTTGTATTTGCGGTTAATACGCCGATACCAAAAGAAACAATGCAAGCGGCTATTGAGATAGGCTACTCGACAGTCAAAAGTTCTCAGCAAAAAAATAAAAAAGTGACAAAAAAATTGCTCTTTGCTAAAAAACACCTTAAACTATTAGTTGAAGACTAATTTGATAGGAGGCGAGCATTTAGCAGAGAGCATGTAAACATTTTACCAGAAATAAATGACATTTGAAAGAGAATCTGCTAAAAAACATATGATAAAATTTTTGAACGATTCATTAATGGGATTCAAAGAATGCTTTACACGAAGAAAAACATTCGAATGGTTTGTTATTGTTGTAATCGGATTAATGCTATGCACAGACACGCTAGGTGTAACATCAATAATAAGAGAATTGAATATTGCACCGAGTTGGTACACGACATTTATCCATTTCTTCCGCAGTTCAGGGTGGAACTTGAATTCCATACGAGAAAAATGGATTAGCACAGTAAAGATGATGGGACATGTTGTGAAAGCTTGCGATATGTACATATTAATTGGTGACGGTATAAAAGTACCAAAAGAAGGACGTAAAATGCCGGCAGTTAAAAAACTACATCAAGAATCCGAAAACTCTGGGAAAGCAGAGTATATCTTCGGTCATCTTTTTGGTGTTATCGGAATTTTGGCAGGCAGCACATCCAAATTATTTAGTATTCCGCTAATTGCCAGTATTCAAGATGGAGATGAAGTAATTCGAACATTTACAGATAAACCAGAAGAAGAAGTTTCTCATGTAGTACAGGTAATCCGGCACGCCGGCACAGTGGCCAAACAAATAGGGTCAAGTATTCTTTTAGCTGACAAATATTTTTTAAGCGAAGATGCTCTCAAAGAAGCAGCACAATATATGAACGCCTTGGGCGAACCACTATTACAAATGGTAATAAAAGCTAAGATTTCATATGTTGCTTTTCTTGAACCAAAACCATACAGCGGCAAAGGTCGTCCTCAAACAATAGGCGAGCGAGTTAAACTTAAAACTTTATTTCATACGCATAGGATCAGTTTACACAAGCTTACGTTTACATGTATGGGAGAGCACAGGAGGTTTTGTATTATTCGGTTGATTTGGAATGGGGCAGCAAACTTCATCAGAAACTGCGTTTTGTCCTTATTGAAATGAATGGAGTTCAATCAATTCTTGCATCAACCTCTATGGTGCTTTCACCATTACAAATAATTGAACTGTATAGTTACCGTTTCAAAATAGAGGTATCCTTTAATGCGCTTAAGAACTCCATATCCGGTTTCATGTATCATTTTTGGAGTAAGCATATGCCGGTACTTAACAAGTATAAAAAAGAAAAGAATAAAGAAGCTCTTTTAAATATTACCGACCCAAAGTCAAAAAAACTAATTTTTGAAACGCTGCGTGCAATTGAAGGATTTGTTTGTTTTTCTACAATATCTCTTGGCTTGTTGCAAATAATGGCACTCAATTTCACTAGTGAGGCGGAAAAACTCGCGAGACGTTACCTCAGAACTAAATCTAATTGTACGTCATCAGAGGCTACTATTGCATTTTCTTTACGTAAATCTATTTTCCTTATTATTGAGAAATACCGTGATTTACCTATAATGCAGATAATTCGTGTAAAACAATGTGACTTTATGATTGATTCCCAAGATTCCGCTTGATTTTTTTATGCACATGTTTTTTTTGTGTGCCCTTTTTTAGTAAAACTTTTGACTGTTGAGTAACCATAATAACCAATGTACGCACATAAAAAAAGAGCGGGGTTGCCGCTCTTAATGAGTTAATCAAAATTCATCTTGTCTAAATTATCCCAGTCTATATCGTCATGATTTATTGTTTCGCCATTTTCAAATTCTTTTCGACCTTGAATAATCGCTTCTTTTTCGTCATCTTCCAAATCGTCAAAATTAATCTTTTCGATTATCGTTACTTCATCAGTTGAAATCATTTCAAGCATTGGCCTTATTGCCACCAGTTTATAATCTGGTAACTGATTTATATAATTTATCAATTCTTCTCTTATAGCTGACATTTCTATGCCTCCTATCTATTTATAAACATCTCCACGGGGAGCGATTTTCTTTATAAATATTATACCCTTATCTGCATTTATTTCAAACACTATCCTATAATCTCCCATTCTTGCTCTGTATATGTTTTCTTGCCCCTTAAGAGGTTTGATGTCACCTTCCGGAGGTTCTTGTGATAATTTAAAAATAGCATTTTTAATACGATGCATTGTTGGCTTATCTAATTTAGATAAGTATTTAAGCGATTGCTTAGTGTATTCAATCTGCATTTATTCCCCTTCCTTCCCTTCATCCGGTACGTACTCCATGATGTCGCCGGGTTGGCAGTTGAGAAGCTTACACAATTTTTCTATTACATCCAAAGATACTTTTTCATTAGCTGATAATTTCGCCAATGTTGCCGTTCCTATTCCTATCGACTCCCTTAATTGAGTCTTATTCATGCCTTTGTCAATTAAAAGTTTCCATAATTTGTTGTAGTTAAATGCCATTGTTGTGCCCCCTTTTTGGCTAAATTATATATTGATATTATTCAGATGTCAATATTAATAATTCTGAATACGAAACAATATATTTTAGATATTGAATAAAATATGTTGACAATATATTCGGAATATGGTAATATATATTCAGAAACAAGAATAAAACATTCCGATAACCGAAAGGAACAAATCAAATGTATAACAAATCCGAAATCATGAAAAACGCATGGAGCAACTTTAAAACAGGTTATTACAAAACATTCGCCGCTGCTCTTAAGCAGGCATGGGTTAAAGCAAAAGCCGCCAGAGCTGCAAAAAAGGAAATCGGTTATGTAATGGCTAATGCGTTATCAGTTGGCGATACAATCCAACTCCACGGAGTAAATAAAGTAATAACAGGTATCGAACCGGCAGGGTTAGGTTATGCAGGAACAGTAGTTATATTCAATGACGGAGACTTGGAATGCTTTAATAAATATGTATCTATACAAAGAGTAGCTGTAGCTTAAGCGTAATGTTAGTAGTAGATTACTGCATGATTTTTTAAGGTCGGCGTTCGTTACAATGATTTGTTTGACAGGAAAACGGAATACAGATTTGTCGAAAACGAAGACTTCATAGCTATTACTCAAAAAAGAGTAACAGCTCAAGGCGATGAAACAACTTATATTGACCATGCTATGCCATGAAAAATAAGAAGGAGCAAATACCATGAAAAATATTAATGAAGTACGTAGGACTGTAACCACATTAGCCAACAGAATTAATCGGAAGATTCAAAATCTTTCAAGCGCATTTATAAGAGCATGGCAAATGATTAAGGCTCAGCAGTTCCTTATCAGCAAGGTTGCCGGAACGACCTTTAAAAATCGTCAAAAAGCTCTTGCAAGGTTGGCAAAGATTAACCCGAAGAACATCAGCGTCGAACTTATACGTGAACCTGATAACAAATATGATAAAAACGCAGTTGGGATTCACGTATCAGTTAACGGCGGGGAGCTTTATCAAATTGGATTTATCCCCTGCGAGTTAGCGGAATTGATATCTGCTGTCATGGATAAAGGTATTCAATTAAAAGCGGCGTTCCGGGGAGTCACCGGCGGTACATTTGATAAATTTAATTATGGGGCGTTAATAGAAATTAAAATATAAAAGGAGCTTAAGCCAAGCCATGAAACATTATTATAAATGCCCGTTATGCGGTGCGAATCTTGACCCCGGCGAAACATGCGATTGTCAAGAAAACAAAAATTCGGAATCAACATCTACTACAAAAAAAGCCTGTACCTAAACCGTCAATTTAGTTACAAGCTATCAGGGTACAGTATACCCAACAATCACATGTGAAGTATACCGTATCCCGTTCTAATAAATCAAGAATAAAAAGGAGCGGTAATTAATGGAAGAATTGAAAAAGCTTTATTATGATTACACCGGGAACAATCCGGACAAGTTCGCTTTAGGAGATATGCCGGAAACAGAGGAAGCCATGCAAAAATTTGAAGAACTGACGGAGCAATTAAACGAAAAAGATTCAGAGGAATTGCAATATGCGGCATTAGGGATAGCTTCTGTTAACGAAATGCAAGGTTGGGTTTACGGTTTTCAATATGCTATGCGGCTTATGATGGCTTGCGGCGTAAAGGGTGGTGTTAATATATGAGCGATTATATTGATAATAAACCTATATATGTGGGGAACTATGCGGATAATAACAAGCCTATTTACTGCCGCTATCCGAATTTGTATCACGAATGTATTTGTTTTTGTTATAGTGAAGAATGGCTTGCACAAAAGGCAGGAGTTACGCCGGAAGTATTAGACGGTGTATTGCATAAAGGCGACACTTTGACATTTAATGAATTGTGTAATCTTTATAAAGCCATGAGTTCAGAAATGTTTTTCGTGGGTAGACACAAAATAAGATGTTCTTATTTGTTTTCACCGAAGGTAAGTTGGATTGAAGTAGACAAGAAGCGAGGCAAGCAATTTATAAAAGAAATTAAAACCATAACTCGTAAAATAGCTGTCTACATGATGCATAATTGCGAATTTAAACCAGAACTTAAGGCGGAAATCCGTAATTCAAAATATTATAAGCGGTACATGGGATTGCTTAAAGAATATAAACGAATAGGCAAGGCTTCATATTCGTAAGCGTCAAACAAAGCGACACATAGTCCTCTCTAATAAAAAATAGTAGAATAACTCCAAAACAACATGAAAAACCACAAGTGGTTAATCAAGTCGAGGAGGAAAATTAATGGACACAAGAAAGATAGCAGCAGAGTATCGTCTATCTCATTGGTCGCAAATAATGCGCGAACGTAAAGAAAGCGGGCTAAGTATAAGGGCTTACTGTGAGCAGGCAGGATTTCACGAAAACATATACTTCTATTGGCAGCGTAAGCTGCGTGAAGCAGCCTGCGAACAATTATCTGCGAAGGAGATTAAAACAACAGAGACGGGGCTTATATCCCAAGGATTCACAGAAGTAAAGTTGCAAGAAAAAGACATGAGGTTACCATGTGCGGAAATTACCGGTAAAATTCTCATTGAACTCGCCGGTGTACAAATCACTACAGACAACGCATACCCGGTAGATAAACTAGCGGTGTTATTAAAGGAGCTTACGCGGTTATGATAAATTTAAAGGATAAACGGGTATATCTAGCCTGCGGAAAAACTGATATGAGAAAAAGCATTGATGGTTTAGCAGCAATTGTGGAGAGTAGTTTTAATCTTGATCCTTTTAGTGAAGCGATATTTGTGTTTTGTAACAACAAACGAGATCGGATAAAGATACTGGAGTGGGATGGCGATGGTTTTTGGCTGTATTTCAAACGATTGGAGAAAGGATATTTCTGTTGGCCTGAACCGGCATACTGAAGCCACAATGTCGTTAACCAGCGAAGAATTACAAGTTTTTCTGAACGGAACACGAGTAGAATTAAAGCTTAAACGCAAAGAAATTTTTGAACATAAAATCATATAAAAAAGTTATAAAAAAATTATTGAAAACCTTGAAAATGCTTGTATTTTCAAGGTTTTTAAAGTATAATAAATATATGGAAAACTTAGATAAAATTATGGAAATGGAACAAAAAATTCAATCGCTTGAAACCCGAGTTAAGGAACAGTCAGCGCAAATTGTTGAAATGGAACTCCTCATTAAATATTACGAGGAGCAGCTACTTTTGACAAAACGGCGTCAATTTGGCGCGTCCAGCGAACAGAGTCCGGATCAACTCCGTCTTGAGAACTTTTTCAACGAGGCTGAGGAGCAAGCAGAGCCGTTACTACCAGAACCCAAATATGAAGAAGTTACATACAAGCGAAAAAAACGCGCTGGTAAACGCAAAGAAGACCTTAACGGACTGCCTGTGGAACGCATTGACTACGAATTGTCGGAAGAGGAGCGTATTTGCCCCGAATGCGGAGAATTAATGCGCGATATAGGCGTTACAGTACGTGACGAGCTTGAAATAATACCGGCAAAAGTGATCCACAAAGAACATGTGGTACATGCTTATGGTTGTGCAAAATGTGAAAAGAATAATGACCATACACCAATTGTCAAAGCAGAAGCACCGAAACCACTAATTAGCGGGTCGCTGGCAACGCCGTCCATAGTTGCGCATTTGATTGTACAAAAATATGTTAATGGCATGCCTCTTTACCGTCAAGAAAAAGGGCTTATGTATGATGACGTAACTCTGTCCCGTCAAACCATGGCTAATTGGCTTATTTATTGTGCCCAAAATTACCTGGCAGCTATTTATTCACTGTTGATTGTCTTTTTATTGAAAGAGGATGTTCTGCACGCAGATGAAACAACAGTCCAGGTGCTGCATGAACTGCAGCGAGCGGCACGAAATAAGTCTTATGAGTGGCTGTATCGAACTAGCGGATGCGCGGCGCATCCTATCGTCATTTATGAATATAAGGAAACGCGAAAACAAGATCATCCCAAAGAATTTCTCAAGGATTTTAAGGGATATCTGCACACCGACGGTTACCAAGCCTATCATAATCTACCCTCCGATATAACCGTAGTCGGGTGTTGGTTTCATGCCAGGCAATACTGGGAAAACCTGTATAAAACCATCCCTGAGGGTAAGCGTGACGGTTCCAATGCTGAACGGGGACTTGTTTATATCAATTTACTGTTCGCGTTTGAGGATGAGTTTAGCGGCTTAGAGCCGGAGGAACGATATAAAAAGCGGTTGGAATACTCAAAGCCTGTTTCAGACGAATTTTTCGTTTGGGTAGGTTCTCTTAACGCGCTTCCAAAATCTCTGTTGGGTGAAGCGGTTCATTATGCTTTGTCTCAGCGAAAATACTTGGAAAACGTTTATCTTGACGGACGGTTGGAGTTTTCAAATAACCGTGCCGAAAGATCGATTAAGCCATTTGTTCAAGGCAGAAAGCAATGGTTATTTTCAAACACGCCAAACGGCGCTGAGTCAAGTTCTATTCTTTACTCAATCATTGAAACCGCAAAAGAAAATCATTTACATCCTTTTCACTACATTAAATACCTGTTGGAGACTCTGCCGAATACGAAAACCGACGATTTGGAAGCTTTGCTCCCTTGGAGTCCAAGCTTGCCTGATTGCTGCCATGTTCCTGTTAAAGAAACTCAAGCCAAACTTAAAAATCGTAGAAAAGATAAAGGTTCGCTGCATAACGCTCTTATTAGGATTCGTGAGCGATTTTTGAATAAGCGAGTTGATTCTGGTGAAGTTGTTTCCTCAGTTTAACATATATAGCGGAGTGTTGTGTAGACACTCCGCTATTTGACGCTTACTCATATTCAATGTATAGGGCAATCTGTTATAACGCATATAAAATACAGAATATTACGCCGAGCTTATATCCTAAAGCAAATCCGAATGTTAGAAGCACACCCACTAAAGGCGGTGCTTCTGAATGACAGATATGGATAGGAATTTAGCCGCTTTAATCGAAACGTTGCATGAATCCGGTTTTATGGATTTGGTTGTAGATGAAAAGGCTTTCTTTGAAGAATTAACGGAAAGCCTTAAAAAAAACTTTCCGGATTTATATGACAAAGGCGGTGCGCGGGAATGAGCAGTAAAGAGCCTTTGAAAAGAGACTTTACCCGTAATCTAAGGAGAATAGCCTATCAAATAGACAAATTGGAAACAGATAACAGCAAAATTCCTATAAAATTAGTTAAGCAAGCCATAAAAGATTATAAGAATGCGGAAGCAAAAGCATTTTTGGTAAAGTTTTATGAATATTATGAAAAAAATAAAAGTAAATGGCGTTGGTTTTTTTAAAGTAAAGTCATATTCGGCAACAATACCAGTGCAAAGATAAGCGTGGAAACTGGAACAGCAAGCGGAGAAAAGCGGAATAGATGAAATAAAATGTATAAATTAAAAAATTTTAAAAGGTATTGCAATATAGAATAAAATATAAAATAAATAAATAACGATATATTGTAATAAAAATATTATAGTGATATTATCTTTATATTCTGGTATGGCGTGGCATGGTAAGTTACGGCGTAGGTTCGGCATTCTAGGCTAAGTTAATATGAGGTGTGTAAAAATTATATTAAAGGAGTTTTTAACATGTCTATTGAAAAAAACAAAGAAAATCGTTTACGCCGCAAATTGCAAACACAAGGGTTTCTACTTAAAAAATCGAGAGCAGCAACTAGTACAGCATTGCTTAAAAGATACTTAATAAATTTAGCCCCTACGAGGTGCTTCTTTACTGTTTCGTTGTAATTATTTTATTAAGTGTTATCTACGCAACGCTGTACTAGTATTGATAATTTTGGCAACTATATGATTGTTGATGCATATAATAATTGTATCGTCGCCGGTTCTCGTTATGATATGACGCTTGATGATGTTGAGCAATTTGTAAATGAATAGCTATATCCAGATAAGCGGTTGGGATTGAATCCTGACCGCTTTTTGCTAATATAATTTCCTAATGTGTTAAAATAGTGTTAATATTGAAGGTGTGTTAAATAGTAAAACCCGGCAAGTATTATACTTACCGGGTTTACAACGTACCCCACGGGAATCGAACCCGCGACCTACAGCTTCGGAGGCTGTCACTCTATCCTGCTGAGCTAAGGGTACAGCGTTTTCACATTATATTAAAATTAAATTCATATGTCAACCGTGCCAAAAAGTCAAAAATCGAAAAGTCTTGCAACATTGACGAGTAAAATTTGTGGGGTATAGTTTACTAAATTAATTCAGATTTCCCGATAACTGAGCATGTTCGATGTTTAATCCTTTTGGGATAACAAAAAATTTTCAAGATATTTTGCTACACCGTCGTTATCGTTTGTTTCGCAAATAAAATCTGAGTCTTTTTTTGCATCAGAAACAGCATTTGCAACAGCCACACCAATGCCACATTTTTTTATCATTTCAACGTCGTTGTAGTCATCTCCAAAAGCGATAATATCATTTATCGAAATACCGGTAAATTCCGAAAGATATTTAACAGCATTAATTTTAGAAGCGGTATTATGAGTTATTTGATGCCAATATTCACCATTGTTAGAGAAATTATGAAGTTCAGGAAAATCGCGTAGAATATTAAAAATTACTTCAGGTGATTTACTTTCAATAGAAAATTTACATACCTTTTCAACGATAGGCGTTTGAAAATCATTAAAAACAGGATTCCAACCTGCGTCATTACTAAAGTTTGCCCAAGTTTTATAATCTTTATCATTTGTATAAACGAATCCGCCTACCTTCACGGTTATTCCGTTAATGTTATCTTCGTCAACAAATCGCTTAATTATTTTATGTTTTGTATCTTCCGATACAGATATATTTAATATTTCTTTTCCATTTAAAGTAATAGTTGCACCGTTATTTGCAATTACATAAACTTGTGAATTGTTCATTTGCCATTGTTTGGTTGCCCGCTCCGGTCTTGCGGTGGCAAACACTATCATCAATCCTTTTTCTCGACATTTTTGAAGTACGGATTTTGTATATTCAGATATTGTTTTATCCTTTCGCAATAGGGTATTATCCAAATCTGTTATAATCATTTTTATGTTTTCCATCGCTCCGACACCACCCACAAAATAATATACGCTGTACTCACTCACTTTCACCAGCTCAAAATTTAACGATACAACGTAAAAAAATCATAACACATGGTTTAATAAAATTCTACTAAGATTTTTTGAACATATACACCTCCTATAATAAAGTTGTGGTCAAACGAAGGGAGCGAATTGCAAACGCACCTGATCACCACTGTTAAAATTGGGCAATACTGTGAGTACCGGACGATGAAAATCACCAAGAGCTAAGCGCTCGAAATGGAGCTAATCGACCGTCTCACGACCCGGTGTTCGGTTTCGGAAAGTAGAACCTTGCGTTCGTATGACCGGAGATTGAATCGGCAGTGATAAAGACGGAAAACCGATACAAGGAGGACATAAAAATGGTAGCAATAGGAATCGACATTTCCAAAGGTAAAAGTACAGTAGCAGCTGTTGGAGAAGGTAAAAAATTCTACAAAAGCCGTTTGATATTTTTCATAATAAAACCAGTTTGGCGGAATTGGTTTCATTTGTAGAAAAATATAACAATGCACATGTTGTAATGGAACATACAGGGGTATACTATCAAGTAGTTGCACAAACATTAGTTGATGCAGGCATTAACGTGTCGGTAGTGAATCCTGTATTAGTACATGACTATGGCAACAATTCATTAAGAAAGGTAAAAACCGATAAAAAGATTCAATGAAAATTGCACGCTATGCTCTTGATAATCGTGAGGAATTGCGCAATTACACAGCAACAGAGGCAACCCGGGATAACCTAAAATCTTTAGTGCGGCAGTTTAGTTTTGAAGATAAAACCCTGATTGCTCATAAAAACAGGCTGTATTCTCTTCTTGAACGCGTTTTCCCTCGTATTGATGAGTTTTTTAAAAGTCCAACAAAATCAAACGGACATCAGAAACTGATAGATTTTGTTATTGAGTTTTGGCACAATGATTGTGTGAGCACGCTAAGTCTAAGCAAATTTATCGATAAATATAAAAAATTCTGTAAAAAGAACCGGTATATTTTTGATGAAGCAACTGCTTCCAAGATTCACACTATATCACGAGATAACCTCACCACTATGCAAAAAAACGACTTCACAAAAATGCTTGTAGCTGATGCCGCAAATCATATTTTACAAATTTCAATTCGAGTAGAAAAGTTACGTCAAGAAATGATAAATCTTGCAAAACAATTGCCCGAATATGAAACTGTGGTAGCTTTTTATGGCGTTGGTGAAACTCTTGCAGCAAAACTTATTGGCGAAATCGGCGACGTTCGCAGATTTGAAAGTAAACGTTCTCTTGTCGCTTATGCTGGTGTTGATCCGGATAAAAACGACTCTGGTAAAAAAGTATCAGTAAGCGGAAATATTTCTCGCAGCGGCGATGCGCTTATCCGCAAAACGGTTTACCAAGTTGTCGAATGTCATTTGTTAAATTCGCCTGCTGAAGAACCTGTGTATCAATTTCTTGATAAAAAACGTTCTGAAGGCAAGAACTACTATGTTTATATGACTGCTGCTTGCAACAAATTTCTACGAGTGTATTACGCTCGCGTTAAAGAATGCATGGATTCTGTAGATTCAATTTCCTCAGAATCTGATACAACCGCCATTGATTCTGCTAGTGAAGTATCCCTTGCATGTATAACCCCTTTATCAACTGATAATAATAGTAATGCTTTTACTTGCAGACAGGATAGTGCAACGCAGGAGTGCGACATGAGCGGTTTGCAAGGTTTGGCTTATACGAATGAAGCGGTTGATTCTGTAACTTGTGAACGATTAGGTTCGCTGGTAACTGGTTAACCGCTTTTTCATTCGGTAAGGAAAACAAAAGCGATAAACTCTGGGGTGTGGGGCAAAGCTCCACGAACTTTGTCGACTATTGTCATTTGACAATGGTCTTATTGTTTTGTCAAAAGCCATGTTTATCCATGGGTATAATTACCTGTGATTTTTATTCATTTTTAGCTTGACTTTTGATTGGAAAGCTCCATTCCGCGCGTTGCGCGGCACAAATAGGAATGAAAGAACAATACTGGGAACAAAAATGGGTGCAGCAATTTTTTGTTGTTACAAATATTACCATTAAAATAACTCCAAAAATAATGCCATTTTTACCTGTTTCAAAAATAGAGAAGCGAATTTTGAATGAAATTTTTAATATTATTTGTTAATAACTGTAAATACAGTTGCCATTAAGATGTAAATTATCTTTTTTATTACATGTTTAAATTTTATGTAATGAAAATTTGTACACAATCTGTATTAATCCGTCTCTAATTTATTATGGTAAAAAATGTTACAACAAAAAATTGCTGCACCCAACAAAAATCTTTTATTTTCGTAGAAAATCAGTTATAATGATGATGGTTATAGTCGCTCCCAGTATCATTCGGTTTTTTGCTATGGGAAAACTTTCTATGATATGCAGGTGTATGCGACACTCTGCTCCTCACCATAGCAACCCCATACCATAATTTAAAACTTGCCCTGTTAAGGGCTTTTTGTCGTGTTCAGTCGCGTAAAAACCAATCTTTCACACTACTCACACCTAGCAGTTGGCGAAAATAATCTCTTATTTAAAATTTAAATTCATGTTTTCTTGATAAACTCGTTGAGAATTACTTCTATTTTTTAAATATAGAGCATGAATTTGCCCAAGTGCTAGATATAAGATATAAGGTATATTTATGAGTTTTAAACTCTTAACATCATCACCCTTTCACGGAAAATATCTCCTCAAAAAATGAAGTTTAATAGAACTGAGCCTTTTTTTATACCGCTTTCAATAATATGTAAATAAAGTTACCGCTTTACTCACATATTGTTTTATTTTTTATCTAACAGAAGTTTATGGCAGGTTGCGAATAACGGAATATTTGTAATATAATAAAATTGTTAAACTGATAGGCAAAAAAAATTATTTTAAATCAAATATTCCAATGCATATTAAGGAGAAAAATTTTTATGGATAATTATTACGAAATTATTCCTGTAAGAGAACCTGTAAACCGTACAGTTATTGTTCCCGGGTCTAAAAGTATAACTAATAAGGCGCTTTTATTAGCAAGCATGGCGCAGGGTAAAAGTGTATTAACAAACGTGTTATTCAGCGATGATTCAAGAGGATTTATGGATTGCCTGAACGAACTTAAATTTGATATGAATGTGAATGAAGCTGAAAAAAGAATTGAATTAACCGGTTCTTCCCCTGCAAAAAATGCAAAAATAAATGTCCGCAGCGCCGGAACAGCCGCGCGGTTTATAACCGCAATGCTGGCTGCATACGATGGAGAGTACATAATTGAGTCCTCCGACCAAATGAAACTGCGTCCAATGAAACCGTTAATGGATGCGTTAAGTGCTCTTGGCTGTAAAATAAATTATATGGAAAAAGAAGGATTTTTACCGTTTACAATATGCGGAGGTAATCTTTCAGGCGGAGAAATTATACTGGAATCTGAAAAAAGCAGCCAATTTTTAAGCGCACTTTTAATGACCGGATGCCTGCATAAAAATAACCTGACGATTCGTCCGTCAGGTAAAGAAATTGCCAAATCATATATTGACATTACATTAAAAATGATGGAGCAATTCGGAGTTAAGGCTTTAAGGAATGAAGACGGCTCATATACTGTTGAATCCGGGCAAGAGTATATGGCAAGGGAATATGCAATTGAACCGGATGTATCAAGCGCATGTTATTTTTATGCCGCCGCCGCTGTTACAGGCGGTTCTGTTTTGGTTAAAGGGGTATATTATTCCTCAATGCAGGGAGATATAAAATTTTTAGATATATTAAAAAAACTGGGATGCACATTGGACGAAACCGTTGAAGGAATACGAATTAAAGGGCTTGATGGCGGTAAATACACCGGAATAGACGTTGATATGAACGACTGTTCCGACCAGACAATGACGCTTGCCGCGATTGCGCCTTTTGCATCGTCACCAACAACTATTAGAAATATTTCTCATATAAAATATCAAGAATCGAACCGTATAAAAGCAATTTTAACGGAGCTTTCTAAAATGGGGATTAAATGCGCTGAAATATCTGACGGTATAATAATATATCCCGGTACACCAAAAGCATCCGTTGTTGAAACTTACGAAGATCACCGCATGGCAATGGCATTTTCTCTTACCGGCCTTAAGGCAGCCGGGATAAAAATTGCAAATCCGTCATGCACAGCTAAAACGTTTGAAAATTATTTTGATGTTTTATACTCGCGAAATTAATTATTTGCCAACCCATGCGCGACGGTTGGCTAGGTATTATCGCTGGGTTGGCATTCCTTTTTATTCACGAGTATAAATTTATAAACGTTAATAATTTATATATTCTTTTATAATCCATTAACAGAAAGGTTGGAATTTGAATATTTTTTATCGTATGTTACGTCTTCGCCGAACCAATTTGGTGGGGTAAAAGCTTTGGCTTGCTCTACAGATTTAAATTCCACTTCCACAGTTATTAACCCTTCCAAAAAATTGTAATAAATATCAAGCTCTGCGGTCAACCCGTTTGCTAGTGGTATAAAATACCTGTCTTTTTCAATAAGTTTTGTTTCAACCTTCTTAAGCAGAGAGGCAAATTCTTCGGCGGAAATGGGTAATTCAAACTCATCCCGCGCAAGTAAACCGCTTCCTTTTATTGTAAGAATATATTCATTATCTATTTTACGGATACGTATTGTAGGAGACGTTGATATGTACCCTTGTATAATCTTTTTACTCGGGTATTCGTTTAAATTGCCGGGAATTTCCTTTACTAAATATTTTCGTTCAATTTCCATTTAAACACTCCTTAATCCACGTATATTCGCGGTTCAATCCACATGCCCTAACCCATCCAACCATTGAACAGTGGTTACTTGAAAAAATTTATTGTTTACGAATTATAGATATAAAAAACCGGAGAATCATGTTTTATTGATTCTCCGGTATAATTTCTATTTCCTTTTATTACTTAAGCAGACTCAGCATATTGCCTGAACGTTGTAATTGCTCCTTTTGCGAAAATATTTGATATTCTTGCAAAATTTGAGCGCGGTTTTTTTCCATAACCGCTTTACCCATATCCGCATCCGCAATACGGCTCATCGCCTGCATTTGATTTAAGTATGAAGTTTCGTTTGCGTTAACGGTATAATCCAAACGGTTTTCAGATGCTCCTATCGAAGCGCGGGCTTGGTCAACCTTCTCAAGAGCCGCATCGATTTTTGATATATCAAAATCACCGGTTAAATCGTATCCGTCTATTCCTAATGTTTCAAGTGTTGTGTTTTGTAAATTTATCGTCATACCTGTTCCATCGGGTGAAGTTGCCATTTGTTTATCAGCAAAGCTTCCGTCTAAAAGCTTCATTGTGTTAAATTCCGTTCCTTTAGCGGCTTCTTGGATTTTACCCAAAAGTTGGCTAACTTCCTCTTGCATAGAAGCTTTATCAGAATCGGTATAAATGCCGTTAGAAGCTTGAATACTCAATTCCCTAATTCTTTGAAGCGAATCGGAAATGTCGGAAAGCCCGCTTTCAGCAGTACGAAGCAGATTTTGCCCATCTTTAGCATTAGCTGTTCCTTGTTCCCAACCTCTTGCCTGAGCTTCCATCTTTTCGGCTATAGCTAATCCGGCTGCGTCGTCCGCCGCGCTGTTAATTTTTTTACCTGATGAAAGCTGATTGTACGCTGACGACAATGCCCAATCGGTTCTTTGTGTGCTTACGCTCATAATATCCCTCCTTAATACAATTTATAAAAAATTTTCGTTGTCATTATGTATATTATACGCATTTTTTTATTGTAATGTCAACATTATACCAACAAACTTCCCGCTTGATAAATTAAAAAAGAAACGACCCACGCAAGAACGGTTTGATATGTTATAACAAATACCGTTCCTTTTATACTTCCAAACTCTCGTTTAACAACCGAAACCGCTGCCGCGCAAGGCGTATATAATAATGTAAAAATTAAAAAGCTAAACGCGCTTAACGGTGTAAACATACTTTGTAATGATAAACCAAGCTCATTTGTTCCTGTTGATGTAAGTACCGCTAATGTGCTTATTACTGCTTCTTTAGCGGTAAAGCCTGTAATCAGCGAGGTTGCTGCGCGCCAGTCGGCAAAGCCTATCGGTGCGAACACAGGACTTAAAAAAGTTCCAATAACTGCCAAAATACTATCAGCACTGTTTTTCACGGGATTTAAACGAATATCAAATGATTGAAGAAACCAAATAATCACCGTTGCTAAAAAAATTACAGTAAAGGCACGCTTTAAAAAATCCTTTGCCTTATCCCACATAAGAAGAAGCACTGTCTTTGGTGAAGGAAACCGATAATTGGGAAGTTCCATTACAAACGGCGCAGCCGTTCCTTTAAAAGTTGTTTTGTTCATTACTAATCCTGTTAAAATCCCAAGTAATAACCCCGCAATGTATATTGTAATCATTACAAACGCCTGATATTTTGGAAAAAATGCCGCTGTAAACATTGCGTATATCGGCAGCTTTGCACTACAGCTCATAAACGGCGTAAGGAGTATTGTCATTTTTTTATCGCGTTCACTAGGCAGGGTTCTTGCCGCCATAATAGCGGGAACTGTACAGCCAAAGCCCATAAGCATCGGTACAAAACTCCGTCCGGATAATCCAATTTTACGCAAAGGCTTGTCCATAACAAACGCAACTCGCGCCATATAGCCGCTGTCCTCTAGGAGCGAAAGGAAAAAAAATAAAATTATAATAATCGGAACAAAGCTTATAACCGCGCCAATTCCGGAAAAGATACCGTCGATAATGAGCGATATTACAACCTCATTCATTCCGTACGCTTTTAACGCTGCTTCAACAACCATACTTATTTGGTTTGTTAACAAAACTAAAATATTACTTAACCTGTTTCCCACAACACCAAAAGTGAGCCAAAAAACCGTAAGCATAATACATAAAAACGCGGGAATCGCAAATATTTTATGTGTCAGCACCGAATCGAATGCAAGGCTTCTCCGGTAACCGGCATTTTCCTGTTGTTTAAACACACACTTTTTACAAGTTTCCTCAATAAACTGATAACGCATATCCGCTAAAGCTGCTTCCCTGTCTGTTTTAAGCTCGTATTCCATTTCAGTTACGGCATGTTCTATCATATCCTTTTCGTTTTCTGAAAGAATAAGCTTATCAAGTAACGGGTCGCCGCCTTCCACAATCTTAGAAGCTGCAAAACGTGTTGGTATTCCTATTTTTTGGGCATGGTCCTCAATAATATGCGCTATCGCATGTACCGGCCGGTGAACCGCTCCTGAACAAAAATCAACACGCTTCGGTTTAATACGGTTTTGAGCCGTTTTAATAGAAACCTCAACCAATTCGGTAATTCCTTGATTTTTAACCGCTGATATCGGTACAACAGGTATTCCAAGCGTTTCTTGTAAAAGCGTTATATCTATACTCCCATTATTTAAACGTACCTCATCCATCATATTAAGCGCTAAAACCATCGGAATTTGAAGCTCAATTAATTGCAATGTGAGGTACAAGTTTCGTTCAATATTAGTCGCGTCCGCAATATTTATTATTCCATCAGGCTTTTTATCCAGTAAAAAATCGCGTGTTACAATTTCTTCGCTGGAATAAGGTGATAAAGAATAAATTCCGGGTAAATCTACAACATAAGAATTTTTACATCCTATTATCTCTCCGCTTTTACGTTCAACCGTTACTCCCGGAAAATTCCCAACATGTTGGTTTGAGCCTGTTAATTGATTAAATAAGGTCGTCTTCCCGCAGTTTTGGTTTCCCGCAAGCGCAAAAATCATGCAGATACCTCCTCAATGGTTATTTTTTCAGCATCCTCCAACCTTAATGTTAAAACATATCCTCTTAAAAAAAGTTCAATAGGGTCGCCCATCGGAGCGATTTTTATTATTTTTATTATTGTACGGGGCGTAATACCCATATCTAAAAGATGCCGTCTTAATTCCTTTCCGCCCCCAACCGTTAAAACACGCCCGCTTTTTCCTACACTTAAATCCTTAAGAGTCATTCTGCCTGCCCCTTTATTTATTATTATTTTTATAGTTAGTTTAAACTAACTATAGTGTAAGAGAATTTTTTTGTCAACTTTTTTATTTTTACTATATTCATTACTTTTTTATTTGGATACTTAAGTTGCACGGTCGATGAATTATTAGGAAAATAACTGATAAGATAATCTTTAATTAAACTTTAGTTTCATGTATAATGCATTTATTATTATTTAATAGGATTTAAATTTACACTTTTAATAATTTTTATAAATAAAAGATATTTAAGGGTTATATATAATGAATAAAAAATTCTTGGCGTAATTTCAATAATTTCTATTTTACTCAGTCCGCTATTAGGCGGATTAATCGGTAAAATGATAGCTAATTCAAATATTCTCGGATTACACTCTGTTTATACAGATGACGGTCTTTGTTATATTGGAGCAATTGCTTGGATAACCGCTATGTGCAACCCACTTAACGAAAAAATCATGGAAATTACTGGAGCGGCTGGGAATGCGGCGTGAAGGACATTTAATCAAGAATATCTATTTTAAAACAGACAAAAATAATAACCCAATATGGTCTGATACATATGAATACGGTATGTTATCTTGCGAATGGAAAAATCGTTAAATAATGCGTAAATATAACAGTGGGTTAAAGGCAAAATCAATTGAAAGATTTTACCTTTTATAGTAAAATAGATTTAATTAAGTTTATCCCATTTTATCAATAGCGGCAGGGAGGCGAACGTCATATACCGTTTAAATAATAATTATCATTTTTCGGTCGCTATGTTTGGACGCAGGCATTCAGGTAAAATGTCATTTTTATTAATGATGCTTGACCGTAATGACATAACGGTTACAGATACCTTCCAAAACGAGGATTATTATAAAGTTACTTTTTTGAATCCTCATATTGGTATGTTCAACATATATAAATATATAGGTTTTGAAAATAATTTATCATCTTTAGACAGTATCTTTGAACAATTATCCTCATTTATGGATCAGCTTGACTATTCGCTTTATTTTATCCCTTCAATCAAGGATATAACCGAATATGACAGACGGTTTATTCAAAGATTGAATGAAAAAGGCATAATGGTTTTTTGTATATTTAACCGTAATTCTCATGAAGAAATAAATAAAGTCCAGCTTTATATTGAACAAGGTAACTTAAAAGCGCCTTCATTTTATTGTAATTGCATAAACCGTTTGGATGTTTCAAAGATAAACGTCGCTCTTGAAAAATGCGCCAAAGACGAAACTACTTTGTCGGATTTAACCCAATTTTTACAAGAATCACCTAAGTCGGTATTATTTTTAGAACCACTTAAAGTTGCTTCTAATGCTAAAGATATTAATTTAAGGTATTTTCAATTATTTAAAGCTATAGTAGATAAAAACGGAACTGCTATTTACATGAATAAAGATAAGTTAAAAAAACTTTTAGAAAGCCAATCCATGCAGCCTGACGTTTTAATTACAGGTGATAAAATTATAATTAACGTTGAGGATATTAGAAGTTACATATAAGAAAACATTAATGAAAATGGCTGCTGCCGTATGTAAAAATTTCGGCAGCAGCCATTTTTTAGTATCTTAATCTTAACTCTTTTTTAACGCTTTAACGGGAAATTATATTCATATTCCGTAAAAATACGTTAAATAATTCCATTTTCTTTTACAAATTCAAACATCCCAATACCGGCTGCAACCGCAAGATTAAACGAATCCACAGACGATGAAAACGGTATTTTTATTCCTGTTCCGAAATTAACGAAGCTTTCCGGCAATCCCGTTGCTTCATTACCGAATATAAGAGAGAACAGCTTGCATTTTGGGCAATTACCACTGCCTAAAATCTGTTTTCCGTCAAGCATAAAAGGAAAACATGAATGATTGGGAAAAGCTTCTCTATATTCCTCAAAAGACGAAAATTCTTTAAAATTTATGTGAAATAACGAACCCATTGACGCTCTTACGGTTTTTGGATTGAAAATATCCGCTGCCGGAGTTATAATAGCAAGATTTTGCAAATTAAAACCTGCCATTGTACGGATTATTGTACCCATATTACCCATATCGCCCGGATTTACCAGAACAATATGCGGTTTTGATGCTGAAAGCTCGCACGTAAATTTTTTAAATACGCCAACAACATAGCTGTTTTCCTTTTGATTAATGCTATTAAAGCTCTTATCGTTGTAAACAACCGATATTCCGTATTCGCGGCATAAATCTTCGATTCCATCGGAATCGGTATAATTACTATGTACATAAACTGCCTTTACAATTTCAGGCATTGAATTAATCATTTCAATCGTCGCATACGCGCCTGCGGTATACGAATAATCAAAATCTTTTTTATATTGTTTTAAAATTTTATCTCCCATTTAAACCCGCTCCTTAAAAAATTTTTATTTAAGGATGCAAAGCCTAAATGTCAAACAGCGCAATATTTTTAAAACTCTATGCAAAGAGCGCCGTCTGTTTTAGACTTTGCATAGAGTTTTCCAAGGGTTATCCCTTTTAACACAGCCATATTTACACCTGCCTTTTGGTAAAAGATATATAAATTAAAATAACCATTTTTTACGGTTTACGCTAGAGAAAAATCAACTTAAATTAACTTATATATAATTTTTATTTTAATGGATATTATTACCTAACCCATTACATGCAATATTTGGTTATTTAATAAGCAGCGAAATAAAGAATAAACCGTTATGGTTATTGTCAAGAAGAACTTTTTTGTAACAGGAAAAAGCCCATATGAAAAGGATTGAATTTTCTTTTTCATACGGGCTTTACTATGCAAAACATTAATAATAACGGCACATTGATTATAGCGTGATGTTTTTAGAAATGCTTATAATCTTACAGAGTACTTGCATAATTTCTTTTTATTTTATCAACCTCTTGAACTTATGATTACAATACGTTATCATAATATTAGAGTACGGGATGTACGCATAGCAAAGGAGGATATAAATTGCATCATATAACAGATTATGAGCTTGAACTAATGAAAATAATTTGGAGTAACAAAGGGACAGCGCTGTATGCTGAAATCGTTAATGGGCTTAATGCTAAAGGGAATAACTGGACTAAGAACACTATTATTACACTGTTATCTCGGTTAATTGAAAAAGGACTGCTTAAAACAAACAAAATTGGTCGGCGCAATGAGTACATAGCCATTGTACCGGAAACTGATTATCAAGCCGGACAGACTGTACAATTCCTTGAAAAGATTTTTGAGGGCAATACAAAGGGTTTAGTTGCTACACTTATCGAAAAAGAACTGCTTACTACAGAGGATTATGAGGAGCTAAAGAAGCACTGGGAAAGCGGTGAAGATAAATCATGAACAATTTGTTGATTACAGCCCTGTGGCTCTCCCTTTCAGGTTC
>JALQSN010000286.1:0-62176 GCA_023690525.1 Holotrichia oblita
AGGAACAAAGAGAGTGCCCTTAACGATAAACATAGGAAACATGGAAATAAGCAGTAAGGAGTCAATCAAGTACCTAGGAGTACGCCTGGACCGGAACATGAAAATGACGGACATATTAGACTAAGGTTCATATTTATAATTCATGCTTGAGCTTTATGCTCGATGGCGAGAACGCGATTTTGACGTAAATGTCATTACAAATATGTCAAAATCGCGTGATCCACATTTTTGAATGCATTAGATGGGAGTTGGAGAGAACAACAACAGAAAATGATAAAATTACACCAGGAAATCTAATAGGAAAGATGTTAGAGAAGTAATAGATGTGGCAAAAAATAAGCCAACTAGCAACAAAAATACTGTCAACTAAAGATAGAGAATTGCAACAAGAAAGGCGAGGACATGTGATGTAGACACAGGAATACAGACATAACGTAATAACAACTAGCCACCTCCGCCTCGAAGTGATCCCAAGACGAGAGTAGAACAAAGGCAGAAGAGTACGAGCGGGTTTTAGTTGGTAGGTGGTCGCAAGAGCGGCGAAGTCCAACACTATCCATACAGTTACGGATGTTAGAACATGAGTTTTCCCCTCAGGAAAAAACGTGCTTTCTACCTGCAAAATGTTGACAGTTGTTTTAATTGCGAATGTAAGCTTAAATTCGAAATACTTTTTATATTCAATTGAATATAGTACTGATTTATGCGTAGTTATTTCCATTATATTGACCAGCATTCAATAATTATACACTTTTTCTTCAACATGCATACCTTGACCATCGTTACCAGAGGAAAAAAAGTCCTACGCGTGCTGCTACTTTCACAACTAAAATTTTTATCATAGCAATGCGTATCGTAATTTCCTCGTGCTTTGTACATATTTAGCTCCATTTATATTACCGCTGCAACGATAATTTTTCTCACATCATCGCCGTGGAATAGAGATAATCAAATAGAGCGAAACGTCATCGAACGATTACGGTCGCCAGTTGTTTGATGGATGGCGGCTATTGCAATGAGAGAAAATGTTATTATACACATTTATATGTATGTATTATAGTTATCGACAGACTGATCTATGCGAGCAAAGAATTCAAAATTAAATTTGTTAACGTTATTGAAATACTAGTCTTCCATTAAGATTTACCCAAAAAGGAAATATAAATCATATTGTATAAATCATTAGTGTAAATCATAAAAATTACGTTGACTGTTTGAAATTATTCTTATAAGTAGAGGAAATTCAAGCCGTTGGGCATGTATACAACGGATATAAGTAATTATGGCTACATAAACGAAAGACGTTAGTCGTCTTCTTTCTATTCATGATTCACAGTGATGATTAGATAATGACAAATACATGAACTTCTTTTCAAAATTATTTGCCGTCTATAAGCCATCAAATAATCATGATTTCAAATCACGAAGCAAAACAAACTAAGTATCAACCTGCCAATTTTATTGTAATCTAGTGTTTAAAAAAGAAAGAATCATTAAATCGCCACTTATCCGCAGAATTCAATTCTTTAGAATACTTCATTACACTAAAGTTATTTATTTAATTTAGAAGTTTTATTACAACAGCTTGTTAGTAATTTCGTACTATAAACAAGTTTTTATACGTCCCTTCTTGTTATATGATTTCTAGTAGCAGTACCTCACATTTTAAAAATATTCTCGTTTTGTTCAATCGCATGTCAATCTGAACTAATTTTCTAAAAATTACGTAGAAATCACACTGATGAGTTTGTATTGTATTGAAATTTAAGACTATGCTATTATTGTTCCTACTAAAGCTTATTTTAGAAAATAAATTACAGCATTTTAAAACAATATCTTAACGGTTTACCAAATTTATATCATCAATACAAATTTGAATGCATGTTTTCTCAGAAATTTTGTTTCCATTTTTCTTTTAATATATCTTCTATATGTCACATGTAATGAATCTACGTTTCTTTGCGAAACTTACTATCACAAAGTTATTCTTCGTTAACTGATTATTCTCAGAGTGCCCCGTTGTCTTCACTGAAATCAACTACAGAATCAGATAGCTCTGGTTTAGCCTGAATCATACCATATGCTAACATATGTCCCAATCATCTGTTTGACCAACTATTTCTCTTTCCTCCATTAACCTAGGTTAAATAATCAATATCAGAAAGTAGTTTTTCTGCGGCTCTAAGGCCATAAAGAAACGCCTGACATCATTTTCGCTCATATTTGATACTCAATTGATGATCAATTGTATTTTTTATAGATATTTATTAATATGACAAATCATCAGTGTCATAAATGCTGATGCAAGTCCACATTCGCGGAGGTTAAAGCGGAGTGGTAATAGAGGAACGCGAATATATACCAAGCAGAGGTACTCGAAGTTAAACTATTGCCGAAAATTGGTGTGAAAGTAATCGTCAAAAAGATGAAGTAGCTTATGACACAGCCACACTAACCGATAGAACTTTGAAGAGAAGGTGTTGGTAGTACTTTACAACTGCAACAAAATGTGCGAGTAAATAGAACAAGAAAAATCTGAATTTGATTTGGGATTATCTTACCAGAAATATTTATTTATTTCTTGTATTTAATCCGTAGAAAATCGGGGATGTACAAGAGGGAACATCTAATTAAATATTTACTACGTGTTCAATAACAGTTGTTTCCAATTTTGTTCAAATTTGTAAATGCTATATCAAGGTATTTAACTTTTCTTATTGTAGTGCAAATTTTCAAAATTAGTCTTGACAAATTAATTATTTCAAATTCCTCACTAACAATTGACCGTAGGATCAGAGCATGTCAATACAACATGGAATAACTGCATTTAAAGGTTAATACATATCAGTGTTGACACAAAATAAAATAATGGTTACATACATATATTCTCACTTTAAAGCTGTAAATTCACTCAAAGAATTTTAGCGTTTTCAGGGGTTCGTAGAAACCTGATTACAAAGTAACTATTCCATATATTTGAATGCGGTTTTCTCCAATTCTTTCTTAAAGGATAATACTATGCTTCTATAGGGCCACTTTTTATAAATTAAATTTGTTTACTATAATATAGACTTTAAAAAGTTCCCTATTTTGAGTGCCTTGTTTACAAACAATATTTGACTTTTTTCAAAAAATGTTGCATTATAGAAGCATAGATTATCATTTCACTTATAAAACAAATCTAAAATAATAGCCCTATCTGTAAAAATAAACTCATAATCATATTTCTGCCGAATCCTTACATCGAAAATTTTCTAGCTTTTTCTCGCCGTAAGCCGGCGACACCTTAGGCAAATTTACTTTTAATTTAAATGTGGAAAAGCGTAGTGGACCACATTCAAATATATGTTAGTTAATTACTTTGTAGTTTATTTACTGTGAAACTCTTGAAAATGCTAAAATTCGTGGACTGAATCTAGAGCCTTAATATAATTTCCATATACACAGTGATGAGATAAAAATAAGAACCTAATAGAGAAAGATTAATAAAATAACATTTTTTGAATCCTTTTATAATTAGATTGATAAAAAATCACCATTTGCATTTATCCACATACATGGATACTATTTTACTACTATACTATTTTATTCAATGTCATTTTTTTGTATCCTTATTGTACATGGTCTCCTTTAAGAAATTAGTTAAGAATCATTTTAACATCAAGCAAATGTGGATAACATTTAAATGTAGCTCTAAAACGATATACTGGTTTCATTTCCAAATAAGCAGTTACTAACTTTATTCGCATTCAAGAATGAATTGCAACCAGCGCTAGTACCATAAGAATGCAGGAGACATTAACAGCTTCCACTACAAGAATTACCGGTAATAAGCAATAATTAAAGTACAAAAATTGTTACTGAGTGGGTAGTTCTATTTTATTTTAGAACATTGAGAGTGTACATTAGTACTGTATCTACTGATTATATAGCTATGCCTTCATCGACAATTATGGATGCAGTCAGGAAACACGATGGTCAGGATATAAGCAATTTGAAATATCTATTAAATGATGTTATTAAACAGCAGGATATTAGGACAAATTTTATGAATTTCCGTAGTTATACTATAATTATTTCTCCTTGCAACAAAAAGACGAGTTAACCACTATAATACAGGTAATTTAGGAAAGGTTATATTTTCAATACAATTTTATAAGAGTCGGTAAAGATTATATTCATTACTTGAGAAGAAAATTAGTGCATAGATATAGATATGCAATCTTTTTCTACGAAAAAACACTCTGAATGGGTGCAAGTAATTCTTGCAAATTGGAAATTTTCCATTCTGTCTATGCGCATAATTCGCTAACGTGTCACTTGCATTGGTGATGATAATAATAGGTTTGTTTTGGTTCAGAATTCAGGATTAGTGACAGAACTGCGCATAACAACTGCGCAGAATTTTGTAATTCTAGACTAATCCTGAATTCTTAATAACCAAAACACTTAGTTTTATTTTTAGCAGTCTAGTGATATAACCTAGGGAATTTGATCTAAACTTAATAACTAAACAGCAGTTGTCACTCGTGTCGATGAACGATGACAGGAGCGATGACAGCACTCAGATCAGTCTAGTGTGTATACCATTGAGATAGAATAAGTAGGGAGACGCTATCACGTGTCTAAAACGGCGCAGGTCGGCCATATTGGTACACCATTTTACGTCAAATACGTAGATTCTAGTGTATATGTCATGTATGGTTGTATTATTTGATTATTTCAGTTCTTACAATTATATTATATAGCAAACTACTACAAGACATAATGGTTTCTTGTGCTCTACCTAGTTGCAAGAGTAGAAACAGCGTTAACAAGAAGAATTCGTCGAAAATATCATTTCATAGGTCAGTGTTTGACATAAAAGCAATGTGCAGGGTCGTAAGCGGATCTGGTAAGGCTGCCAAATTGGTAAACCACTTAAGCCCCGCCCAGTGCGCCGTTTTGAACATACAGGAAATATGCTTCATAGCGTCTCCTTAGTATATTAGCTCAATGGTGTATACACTCACGGCGCATGCTTGGGATTACTTATTCAGAATCAGTACCTACTCTAGAGCAAGAACTGCTAGGATGGTTCCGAACTAATTCATAAAAGCAACCAAAACAGAGAATCGGGAATTGATAGGCAGTTCTGAAGAAAACCAAATCACAATTTTGCAGTTACGCCTGCGTAGTAATCCTAGAACCGTCCAGAATGCGAAGCCAAAACAAACCTAATTGGTCTCGACCTAGTAGTAGTAGTAATTAACCAAAAAAAAAAATCAAATACAAACGGAAGAAAATCTCAAACTTTAAAAGCCAACGTAAATATCAATGTCATTGATGACGAACATATCGAAATAACTCGAATTTCTGAACACATGCACCGATGACGTAATTTCGAACTAATAATTCAGAATCGGTACTCATGGAAGTGCAAGAATTGTTTGAACGGTTCCAAAATCATTCTGAATCGATTCTGTCAGTAACCAAAACATCGGATTAAAAATTCGGTTCGCGTTCTTAATTAACCAAAACGCTAAACTGTAAATGCGCGTGCGCAATAACTCTAGAACCATTCGGAATTCTGAACCAAAACAAAGCTATTAGCACAGTAGGTCTGTCGCTTCGTCCGACAAACGATGTTTCCATGGTTTGATTTCTGACGTAGACGCTATATTTTTAAAATAATCATCCTGCCAACGACTTTAATTTAAACTATAAGAAAAAATTTACCTGTATTCACCATTGGACAGATAAGCGAAATCACCAATTGTGGTATATTTATATGCGACATGCTGTACGCTGGTCAACCACAACCCCAATAACGTTAAAGCTCCTACTAATACATAAACGAAAATTGATCATCAATAAGCAATTGGAACTTAATAATGTTATTGCGCTCATATTATACAATATTTCTAGAGGACCAAATCATGAATAATGATACTCGAATCATTACTTAGAAAACATTTTTTTTCTTCAAACGTCAATAAAACTGACATTTCTTGACTGAGTAGTCGGCCGCAAAGTGTCACTTTTCCTCCGCCGCCGGAGGGAAAAGTGTTGTTATGGCAACGTACAAACCAATACAAACACATAATTTCAATGTTGACAGTGTCCACTTGACAGTTTTATGATGAGTTACGATCATGGTGTGGCAACTAGCTAAACAGGCTTTGAACGAGAACAACAGCGCCATCTCCCAGTCATACCGGTACTAAATGAATGTTATCTCTCTCACTCAGTGCGTAAATTTACCTTTTTTGATGATTTTTTCGCTGTCACCATCCTGTCACATGTTCTCTATTGTCTTCTGTCATTTTTGTATTATAATATAATTTTAACATTATACACAAAAAAATGGGTTTTTAGGTAGAAGCGAACCGAGAAATTTAATTCTCTTATAAAAATAAGTGTTCTGATCCTGGTTATATAGGTATCGTTTCGCCTATGTAAGTAGCTATGTAGGTAATTTGAAAATATTGCTTTAGGTATATTGTATATTTTAATGAATAAAGTGTGTGTATATATGAATGATAGACGGCGATTTCCAGTGAAGAAAGAAAAGATATTGAAGGTATGATTGTAACGAATTGATGTTTAATTGTGATAATCAAACACTAATATTTCCTTCCTCTGCACATTTTAAAAAGGAATGTTTAAATGATTCCCAATTGGTTTTAAGGTCTATACCATCATAACATGAAATAAGACTTATTTTTGTTTTAATTAAAGTAATAGTAGATAGCATTTAGAACTTCTAATTCTTATATTTGACATTATCCATACGAAACAGCCATTTCATCAAATCATTACGTATGTCAAACATTCTATTATATGCATACTACTTATATGTCTCAAATCACAATGTCAGTTAAATTTCAATTTTTGTCTGCAATGCAATCATTTGATAAAATATAGAAATAAAATTTTAAATAACCCGCGCGCTAAATTGTGACTTAAATAGTACCGGTATGACTGCAAGAGGCGCTGCAATAGTCGTTCATCCCCACTACAGTACTTGCCATTCTATCTAGTTATTCTATGGTTACGATAGAAACAGTTCGTACTTAATCATCGGTCTAAACGTCCAAACATCCTACCAAACCCGCTTATCTTCAATAAAAACAGATATTTTTGCATAAATTTGCCGACGTTTGAAGAAAAAATAGCATATTTTATGTGGAGGAAAAGTTACTTTTCATGGCTTGCTCTCTACTCAACAGAGCGCGCCATGAAAAGTATCAATTTTCCTCCGTATAAAATAATATACTATTTAAATAATACTATACAGTAATACATGCACGAACACATCGTTGCTATGACACAAAAATTACTTTACCACTAATTTGTACAAGTCATATATGGATGAAACTTTGTCAAACTTTTAAAAGGTGGTACGCAACGCAAGTCGTCTTCTCTTCCCACTTATCCAATACGAAACAACGTTAGTTTTGTATTCTATTTACTACAATACCTCCTTATTCTGGTATACACTCTTATTCTTGAGCTTTTATTGCTTCTAATGCCCTCTTCCGTGTGGGCGCATATACCTCATGTACTAATCCTAAGCAATGTGGTCTGCGCGATCACGTAAATCTAGTGCTGTATTAGTTTCCAATGAAAGCGATGTTTCTCTGTGAGTATCAAGAAATATTTCTTCTAAATTCGATTTCGCTGGCACTTGTACGTATGCAACTTCAATCGTTACCATCAGTAAATAAAATACATTTAAAACATTTATGGTGACCATTTTCAACATAGTCTGCTACTCAATCAAAAAATTTATAATTAATTTCAAGCCTAATGTCTTTTATACAGCATTATTCACGAAACTGGTTTCTTAGAATTTTCCGATATTCCCATAATCTAGCAATTCTGAAAACTTGTAGTTAGAGATAATGTCATTTAGTGTCATTGGAAAAATTATTGACGCTCTTTTTTCACATCAACTTTCTTAAATTAAATCGCGCATACAATTCTGCATGAAAACTTATATGAAAAACCAGCGGTTTTTGCGTTATTATGCAAACTGCGGCGTTGTGTTAAAAATTCTGTATTTCTGAAAATAAAATTAACGTTCATTTCAACTATATTATGTCTATGAAAGTTTTTAAAACACTTAATAATTCTGTATAATTCATTATCAGACGTTACATTATCAGGCTATACTTTTTACAGTTCTGAGTTACAAGCGCTTTTCTCTGATGGAAATCCTAAAGATGCAATATCTAGTTTGAACGACCCTAATCTAACAAAGAAAGAAATAGAGAAAATACCAAAAATATATTTTATACTATACAGGGTGATGCACCACTATATATACTTTAAACAATTATGACGTCTAGTATTTGAAGAATAAACATGAACAAATAATACTGCACCTACCATTCCTGAAGATATAAAACTCAAATAATAAATAATTTTATTTCAAAGACCGATTTACCGATTTTTATCTATATTATAAATAATGTTAATAAAAAATGTATTTCATTCAATTACTCCAGAGATTTTAAGGAGGAAGATTCTTCTTTGCTTATAAGATTATGCATGGAATAAGATGGTAAATCAATGTGAACATCTACTGTAATCTTTTTCATTAGATAAATTGTTTATATTTATTCAATTCAACCGAACATTTAGTAGAGTAGAACTTATTAAATTCATTTTAATCGAATATGTTAAAATTGAATGTGGTTGACAATTTTATATCTTATTTACTTATTTTTTTGTTTAACATATTTGTAATTTTATTAATTTGTTTATGATATTGGTTACTTAATTATTTTATTTTCAATTGTAATACCATAACTTACCAACATGCAATATATCAATATATTACAAACTAAGAGGGGAAGTTTCAATATTTTGATATTCGAATAGTCAAATATTCATTCGATTCAAATAAATAATAGTCAAATACTCCACGAATACTCAATTACTTGAATGATTCACTTGAACTTCATCTGACTCTTTAATAATGTATTAATCGAATATTCAAATTACTTCAACATAATTTCCAGCTTTATTTATGATTAGAATACAATCTACAAGGAATGCAATTGGTCACGCAGACATAATCAGAAAGCATGGCCTATTTAGATAAGAAAAAACATCAGCTTTAGAAAGTTTTTGAAGAATTTCGTTAATAGCTGTTTAGTCGTTAAATGTAGACATAGACATCTTTATAGATTTTGGTAGGGGATTTAATGTGCTTTCGTAGAATAGATAAACACAGGATGTTCTATTTAAATTAAACCAGTTATTTATGTTTGAAACAATATAAACTATTATCTGTTTCGCTGAACGCCATGTAGCTATTATCAACCGGTTTATTGTAAACGCGCTTTGTCAAAATAACTTCTTGCAAATGTGAATCTTCCAAATCATACAGTTTTTCTGTCTTTAATTTTTTCGGGAAAGCATACATTTTTATAAAAATCAAATTTTCTCGAAATTGGCAGTACATAGGTATAGGAAATTTATGACGTAGAATCCAGAAATGGTATATAATATAGGGCGTTCCATTAAAAATATCCTAACTTTAATATGTTGTACTCTTTGAATCACCCTGTGTAATTGAAAATTTTAAAATGTGCTTCTTATCGTCCTGCACCTTTGACTAAAATTTCAAACTGATATCTTTTGGCGTTTAGACACAAGAGACCGAGGAAGAGTCTTTAATACTACTAGTTTACTGCTTTAATACTACTAGTAATGATTTATTCTTTTAATATAATTTGTACTTTACGCACTACTGCGTGAAAATCAATTTTATGTTGGTAAGTTAACTGCAACCACAAAATGACATGTTTTTGTAAGGGAGTACAAAAATTATTTGATCATTAGAGGATTACCAATAATGTTGTGAAGCGGGTCGATAACCGTAGTGCTTAAGTGATTGCCCAGTGTTGTGAAAGACCGCTGGGAGCCGAGATTTAATTCTCTGAAGGGACAGTGACATTTTTCTCTAAGAATTGTATCACAATCGATCTACCATTCGCTGTTAAGAGCAAAATTTAACATACACAAATTACACAAGAGAGTTACAGCAAGTCAGATAAGCAATAAAAAAAAGTCAGTGCAACTAGCAACCACCACAAATAAAAAAATTACAAGTTACTTTAGAAAAGTGAGAGTTTGCGAAAAAATTAACAAGTCAATATCTACAAATAGTGGACTACATTCTAGTAGAGAAACATAATAGACAACGAATAAAGGATGTTAAAATTGGAAGAGGACCAGAAATTTACTGCTATTTATTGGTAGGCCAACTATGAACCGAGTGTAAGACAGGAAAGAATAAAATCACACAGATTACAACAAACAGATATCAATCGAAAATGACCCAGATAATCTGGAAGAATTGACAGTGGAGCAAATGTGGCAAAACATTAATCAACAATAACAATCATTAATGCAGCTAAGGAGACATGCGGTACGAATGTAATAAATAAGAATCAGAAAAGAACAGCATGGTGGGATGATGAAATAAAAATGGAAGTAAAGATTAAGAAAAAACTATGGAAAAATTACCTAGGAAATACGACAGATAGTGTATACGTCAAATATAAGGAACAGCGAACAAAAATAGCTTTAATGATATGCTAGTAGCAAAAAGAAATCTTGGAAAGAATTAAGTAATAGTAAGGAAAACCAAAAACTGTTCTATACAATGTTGAAAACTACGAGGAAAGGAAACCCACAAAAAACAAAGACAATAAAGAACAAAGAAGGAATAATACTCACAAAAACAGAAGATGTAAATTGATGTAATTGCACATTTGAACGTAGTTTTTAGCTCTGATCAACTTTTCCTTATAACAATTTTCAATATTATCAAATATAAAGATACTTTACTCTTTAGTAAAATTCATATTTTTTGACAAATCGCGTATATGACTGAACAAAATTTATATCTTATGATTGTGTTTTATATTTTAGAACATGCAGAACTTTTTTTAAAAAATAACTTTTTCCTAAAATTAATAATAAAAGTTTTCCATATGGTTCCAACTTAGTGAGACATACTGTATATATATCTACAAATAAAGCAATTTATTCGAATGGAAGATTTTCTATCACGTAATTTTTAATTCACTACTGTTACATTTTACTAGTATAATAGGCCGTACGATAGGTTACACTAAAAAATGAAATCCTAATAAACTCATGCAGTACCTACGTTATTTTATCTTATAAATGTAGCTAACCTTATAATTTAATGAAAAGTGTAATTGAACATGGATTTTATGATGGACGTGGTATAAAACTGTTAATTCTTTTTTATTAAAACATAATATTCAAACAATAATATCATTAGAAATATAAAAACTGGTATTTCAAATTTTTAATTAAAATAGAGAAATCTGTTTTCGGTATTTTCCGAAAAACCAAATAAAGGGGGATAAAACAGCACCTGAATTTTTATCTAAAACATAAATCCAAACTATTCCCTCAAAGTAACGAAAATAGAAGCCACAATTCTTATAGTTGCTGAGTAATATAATTTCATACTAAATAAATGACAACAGAATTTTATTAATTTATTTCGAAAGACAGAGCTCTACTGACATATATTTATGGTAACTGATACAAATTTTCAGACAATAGGTATAGCAGACCTTACACGTATACAGCAGAACTTACACGTGGGGTAATTCACTTTCAGCAACCCATTTAATCTCTAGGAACAATACCTTTTTTGCTGTATCACGATATGTCGATCAATTCATATCTCATTCATTCATCCTACGATCTTGGTGATTTTTCCACATACCTACTTATTGAGTACTTATGAATGCATGTTGTATGTGATGATATCGCCCCGTTTTCCCACTCTCGTATGCTCTCCGATGACATGGCTAATATTAAGCCTTTTTAAATTAAAAACAACGCGCGTCATGAACATTCTTTTCACAACAACAGTTGGTTTAACAAGCAATTTTGACTTAATATAGTGTATAAGTTTTTTACTTCATTTTCATGATGTAGTAAAATCATCTACAACTATGTAGTATTTTTCTTCAATAGCTTAAGGTTCCCATACAATAAAAATGACTGTGTATAATAATGTTTGTATATTAGTATACATATACGGCAAGCGAAAACAAATGGGGTCTGAGATTTAGTACAACACAGGCAGTTGTCTCGATTAGAGGAAGGCAGAAGCGAGTACCAGTGGGGTGGGCCTTTATTTGCTACTCAGTAACTACACGCACATAAGTGTCATCATTGTAAGTGTGTTTCTCTTTATTTGATACTGGGCAGCTTGTAGTATTTACTTTTTCTCTAGTATTCTAAAAAAAATTTACGTATGCAGTATACTGTACTATTCTCAGTAGTAAATGTTACTATTTGGTGTGTTCGTTAATTAACTTGTAATGATCACGTCACTTCTATATTTAGACTAGAGTCAATCTTGCATGGTACATATACCGTACAGGTTTGATGCATCAAACGAACACGTTAAAAGATATCAGATTGAGATTTCAGGGACATATACCGACTGATTCAAATTCGCGGGTGACTATGTATATCTCCCTTATTATAAAGATACAATGTAGGGTTAAATTTGACGCTGTTGTTAAATTTTGATCTGAACAATAATCTAATAAAAAATATTAGATAGGTTCAACGCCTACTCAGTTATATGGAAAAGTTGAATTGTAGCTACGCAGACGGGAAAAGGAGCGGGCTAACCGGCTCCTTGAAACACACTTCCCTGCGCTTCTGCACAAAGGGCAAGATGAAGTAATACAACATTTAGTAAATACATATAACGAGAAGTAGTATGGAGAAGAGCAACAGTCACCTTTGTACCAAAAATTGAAAAAGAGGATGGGACTAACTTCACATCTTTCAGACTCATTAGCCTGACATCCTTCCTACTGAAAGCGATGGAAAAAGTAATAGAGAACTATATTAGAATGCAGATCACGAAGAAAGCTCCATTTCACAGGACGGGCGGATCGACAAAGATTGGCCTGCATGAGCTAGTCGGAATCATTCAGAAAACTTTGGATGAAAGAGAAACAGCTAGTTGCGCCTTCCTAGACATTTCAGGTGCGTTTGATAATATGTCGCACGACGCAATCAGCCGAGCGCTAGAAACAAAGGAGGTTAATAAAGCAGTAACTCGATGGATAAATAAGGTGCTCTCCACAAGGACAGCTGAGACAACAGTAGGCGAACAGACTATACAAATCAGAACCACTCGTGGAACACCTGAAGGCGGCGTCTGCTCGCCTCTGATGTGCCTGGTAGCGGAAGCAGAAGCTACTCAACAAGCTAACTGCTTTGTAATAATAACAAAGAGTAAGTTTGAGAGAATTATCTCTGACCTAATACAAATGAGTGTTAAAATCGCTAATGAATGGTGTCGGTCAGTGGGGCTGAGCATCAACTCAACAAAAACCCTGGTTGCACCTTTCACTAGGAAAAAATTTTGAACATGAAATCCATCCATCTGGCTACAACAGTGATCGAATGCAAATCATCAAATAAATAAGGCAACAACAGCCTTAATGATATGCTGGAACCTAGTATGTAAAACGTGGGATTGCAACCCAAACATACTGCGGTGACAGTACCTCAGCATAGAAAGACCTACGGTAACGTACGAGGGCGATAACTTGGTTCCAGAAGGTTACACAAGTCACAACCAAGAATGCTTTTGACAAGGTGCAACGGTAAGCATGCGTATGCATTATTGGAGCTATGAGAACATACCCAACCGCGCCTTTAGAGATCATCCTAGACCTCACAACCCTACACATAGTGGTGGAAGAAGTGGCACTTGCGGCATTACGCAGACTGACCAGGACAGGGACTGGAGAGGCGAGACTCCGTACCAGAGAGTTTGGTCAGTTTGGTGGGAGAATGCTCCAACTACTCTCTATAAGCAAAAACCATTAAATGATACCAAAACCGACAAAGAAACAGGTGCAGAGGTGTTCGGGCCAGGAACCAAATACTCCAAAGCAGTGGGAATATACCCTAGCGTCTTCCAAGTGGAGATCTATGCCACTGGAAGATGTGTTGAACTGAACCTGGACAGGAACTATCGAAAGCAAAGCATTGCAAATTTCTGCAATAGTCAAGCACTCATAATGGCGCTGAGTTCTAACACCATTAACTCAAAATTAGTCTGCGAGTGCCTCAACAGATTAAACAACCTAGGCAAAGAAAACAGAGTTGCACTATGCTGGGTACCAGTACACACTGGAATCAGCAGCAATGAAGAAGCGGCCGCCACAACTTCGTTTGTGAGACTGGAGCCATTTTGCGGTATATGGATAAACACCTACAAAAAAAAACCTCAAAGATAGGGAGTGAAGGTTCAGAGTATTCCTGTGGGAGAATCTGCTTGGGTTGAGACATTGCAAGATATCACACGGTTTCTCACAGGGCATTGTCACCTTGGAGAACACATCACAAGAATAGGTCTGAAAGAGAATATCGACTACAAGTTCACCGAAACTCGAGCTAATTACCTCGGCAAAACCGTCATAGACGAAGAAGGAATACCTTCTCTGAAACTATGACAGTTATTGTAGTTTATTAAAGCTCTTAGACTGGATGGGGAGCTCTGAGAGCGGGCAAACCCAAGCAGCCACGCAACACGGCACAATGGATCAATAATTCACAGTGCAATATTACTCTAATCTAATTTGCGAATAACATCAATTGTAATCAATGCAACTTCATTAATTGACTCTTTCAGTTTCTTTTTGTTTTTATTGTGTTGATTTCTATTTTTTATTCTTATTTATTTATTATTTTTTCAAAAACATCTTCTCCTAAAATATAGTTCAATTTTTTCTTGTTCTAACATCAGCTTTGATTTATTCTTGGAACTACTTGATGATTATATACACACTATGGCCAACTAACTACTAATCGTATTTTCCCGTGTTTTGCAGAAACTCTCTAATGCAATATCTTACTTTTTTGTAATTGTCGAATAAGGGAACGGAATACTCTGTAAAATAGAAGAAAAATGAGTACAGTTAGTAGTACGAAAAGTTGATGACGTCACAAAACGGATAAATGCTATTAAGCAAAGGAGCATGTTCGAGCATTTCTTACGAAAAACAATTATCCTGGAGTTTATAAATTTGATTCATACTTTCCAACTATCCCGTCTATAGAGATAAGTTATTTTCTTTCTTTATATTTTCCTTGTCCCTGTATAGCTTTAGTGGACTTACAGCTTATAATTGAAAATAATATTATTATCATTTTTCGAAAAATTATACTATGCAAAAATTGCCCTATTATTATAAATCTCCCACCAACAGCTGATAGTATGGCCTTAATCAATAACAGAACAATACATTAATTAAGAAAATTAAAAACCGCTTAGGTGCGAATTGAAACTAACGGAAGTTAGTCAGTATTTGAATTAAATACACTATAATTTATATGTACTCATGTGGGAACACTCCGCTGCAAATTACTTCCTCTTATTGTGAATTAAATATGAGAAAATAAATATGATCTATAACAGTACATGCGCTATTATAATTAATTTTAAATTATCTGTTCACAATAAAAATGTTACTAAAATATTGTACATGAGAAATTCCACGTCTTAAACAGTTGTTCGGTTCATTTTAATAAATGTTTATTTAACGGTATTGTAACCCAGAATGCGTGCTTGTGAATAATCTGCTGCCAATTTCGAAAAGGTTTAAATACTAATGACGTCGCGTTTTCAGCAATATTTATCGTTTTATGTTTTGGAATACAGTTAAAATTATTGAACAAAAATAAGTAAAGTATTGTGAAATAGTAAAGGACAATGCTTTCTAGTAATTGTTATTCTTGTAATTTTATACAGTATTTTTTTCCAAGTAGATTCTGGTTTTACTGAATAAAATAAAAGACATTAATGATATAGGTAGGTAACTAGGTACAATCTATTCATTATTACAAAAATGTACAGGTATAGGTACGTGCTTTCTCTATATTGACAGTGTGAGAAACGGCTGATAATAACTAAGTATAATAAGGCATGAATATATGTAAATACAATATAACATATATTTTAACAGAAGTATTCTTTCGTGAACTATAATGAACGGAAATACCGCTCAATTTGTAATACCTAACGATCGTAAGAGATGACACGCTATTGTATATCTTGTTTTACTCCAAAGTGTAAATTGGTATGATTCCAGATCCTCGTTCTAATATTTCTTCGTGCTTGTTCATAAGTTTTAATAACAAATTGTATTTGGAACATAAACAACAAAGTCGAGTACGTAGCATACTATTCCACAGTACCTATATGTTGATAAAAAATTTTATTATACATTTCCATTGCATTAAACTTGTTCTTCTGACAAAACACAGATGCTTTAAGAAACGAAACATTATTTTAAGAATACATAGTTTAAAACAACAAATGCACTTATTTGTATTAAAAGAAATGAGAAAATATGTGAAGCTTTGTGCGAATGTATTATCATGAATGTAGTACTGTATCTTTTTTTGTAACATCACCCGGTATTATCGAGCTGATATCTGTCCTGGTCTTTTTCATCGAAGGTATATACAGCGTGAGCGGCCAGAAAGACTTAGTATTACTTTAACAAAACATTATTTGTAGTATCCGAAATTCACTTACGGGTAAGCTTCACTTTCAATAAAATGGTGCCTCACCACATCATATTAAAGTTGTTCGGGAATTTTTAATATATCTCTTATTCAAAGATGTATCGAAAATAGAAGATTCCTTCAACTATCAGCTGTATCTTCAAACCTCTACAAAATTTCTACGTCTTATGGTATACGTGAATCGAGCAACAAATATAGAAAATTTAAAAATTGCTAGTAGGAAATAAAACAAATACCAGTTAAATACTTTAGAATTTTTGAGCACCGAATATATTACTGCCTACTATTGTGAATGGTTATCATTTTATAAAAACTTGATTTAAATATCTCGGATTTTTATGTTGTAAAACGAAATGCTACCTTTAGTACCTGAACTCGAACCTTATAGGCCTTCACTTTCATTAATTAGCCATTCTTACCATTTCGAAAAGCTTTAATAATATTAATAATAATTATCAGCAGTGCTTCATGAAATAGACCAACAAACTGATTGAGCAATATTGCCGGCGAGATATAGAATGAGCCTGTACAGAGTGCATCATCGCATCCGACGGAATAGAAAAGTCAGTAGATCCTATGTATGATGTTGTTTATGATTGCATTTTGTGAGGGAAAGCAATTTTTTTATTTACACAGACGAGATTATTAAAATTGTAAACGTTGATTGAATTGATTGATAACGTAGGTAATAAAACGTAGGACACTTTACATATTGCCAACATTACACCATCGTACATCAAGCGTTGAAAGTCTCTGATAAAGGCATTTGTAGTTGGTGCAAAACTAATTCCTATCATTCCAGACCGGACAACGATTGGGTGCGGCGCTGGGTTACTTTCCATTAACTGGCTGTAAGCATGGGTAAAGTTCCTAGCCACACTAATCGTGTTCCATAGATCTTCTCAATGCGAGTACATAAAATCATTTTTGCACCTTATTATCTAAACTACTTAAAAAAGTATACTTATATGCACAGATAGATTTAATTTTTTTCACTGTACCTTCTTTCGTATGCTAAACATACAACAGACCAGAGGTGGAAACAAATAAGACTACTAAGGTAAAATGAATGAAATTATTGGCCTGGCCGATAAAAAACAGACTAACAGCAATTCGGGACAATTGGACAATAAAATTGATCTATCTCTATTATTGATTATTGATGATGATATGATTGATTATTGATTGAATTAGCACTGACTCATACAAAAGTAAACCTTTATAAGGAAGAAGAAAAGTAAAAACCCTTAAAAGTCAAATATAGGATATGCAAAAAAGTTTCAGAAGTAGCACCCATAAGAGTAACAAGTAGTATTAGAAAACTAGATATAACTGCGGATGCAGTAACAGAAAGCTCGAAATAAAACGTAGAAAAACATGTATAGATTGAAAATGAACAAAACAATGTATATAGTTTTCGAAAAACAAATACTAGAAAGTTACAAAGCGATAATGAATCGTGAAACATATAAATTTATGATAAACTATTTACAGTTCCATGATACAAATACAGAAAGTGAATAAAAACTGGATCTAAAAACTGGAAATCTTAGACTTCTGTACTGTTGTTGGTCTAAACTATAATAATTTGCACACATTTAACAGTACATTGCTGTTGGTGAATAAGCCATAAGATTTAGAGGATGGTATTTGCACTTATACAGCGATCACATTATAGAAATATCTAGATATTAAGGATAGTTATGTATAGGTTATTTGTTCGTTGTCAGTTCTTGAAAAGTATAATAATAAATATAACAAAAAATGTTAAAATTGATAAATGTTCAAGAAATTATTAGAGCACTCTTATAATTTGACAATATTTGGTTTTATGGATCATAAGAAATCCAAGATTCCTCTAAAAGTACATGTTCAGTGAGTTCAACAAGTATTCATTACCTCAGAGCAATCAGCTGAAAACAAATTTGTCTCTTCGTTTTTTGCTTTTGCTTGTATTTTAAACGGAAATTCTTTCAAAATTACATAATTTACCTTAATTCATAATTATTTTTAATTATTAATGTAGATACTTCATTAAATTAGTACCCTGGAGACGTCATCTATAGTCTGTAACTGGTATATATTATGATAAAAGAGAGGCACACTAACAATACCAAATACAAGCATAATAACTGTTAAGAACTGAACAATCAGTTATTCTGTCGCAACCGTAATTAGCATTTTACATAAACACATCACTTACCATAAAACTTCCAAAATCAAAAATGAACATTTTATCTGGTTACAATAAATTAATTATCACTAACATAATACGTACGTGTTAAAAATAACATTCCCGCCTCATTAAATTTAAATTTAGTACACATTGTTTTGTTTTCTCGATTTACTTGGATCTAAATGAGGGCATTCAAATCTTTTCGAGGAAAAATTAAGTTTTAAACCTATCACACAGGTACCCACCTGTCGAGCGCTGTTCTTGATCATTGACCCCAAATCATAACTGTACTCTCATCGATGTAGGTATGAAAGATATAAGTAATATTATATTTCTGTGTTGCATCTAGATTTATATTAAAAGAATCATAAATTTCAATTGAAAATAATAAAAACGACATACATATAATTGCAGCTAATCTAGGCTTTACTCAAAATTTATTTGAAATATTAATACTTAATAGTTATGTTAAGAAAATATTAACATAATTGATTTGAAAATACTAATTTACTTACCGCCAAAATATTGACGTTGTTCCTATTAAGAAATGTTGCCATTATGTGTGTTTTTAAGTAAACGGAGAACTAGTTCATCGACTACTTTGTACATAACACCTAACACTATCTATTACTTCTTCATGATAATGGTAACAGCATCGTAATAGTTTTTTATTCTCAATATTATACTGAAAGTTAAGTGGATTGGCGAACGGATTGATTCTGAATTTTTAATGAGAACATGCGTTTCTACAATATTTTTATCGGTTTTCTTCGTAGTAGGAATCTGAGCGCCTGAATATCCGAGCGATCCGATTTCGTGGCGAGTAAACGGAGGATGTTATACGAGGGGAGAACGAGTCAACAGCGAATAAAGTATGCCACAAGACTGAATGCCAACCTCGTTCTTGAACTTAAAGACGGATATGATATAATGTTTACCTGGAAGGAGATTTAGAACAGGTGGTAAGTTAAGGTGGGAGGCTATAGAGTAAATTGTGTAAAATCTATTTTTCCCATAGTCATTGCAAACTGAAGATCGTCTTCTAACTGTCAAGAGTATCCGTTGTCTACCCAATTAAAATATATTACGTTCATAACATTAGAATTATACGGATTCAACTTTCATATTAGTTAAAGTTAAAAACATTACTATTTTAATTTTTTTTTAATTCATTGGCACAAATCGTGAAAAACATTACAAAGTGAAATTGACATCACAAAACAATTAAAATCAACAAAAATAGTCAAAAGGATTGACCATATACAAACCAAATCACATATAGGTACACATATAAATAAATATATATAAAGAAAAGAGAAAACAAAATATTAGCGTAACCTGAAGGCGAAGTTCAGCCAGGCTGCTTTTCAACTTAGCCTTCATACTTTACCACTCACTACTGGTAAGTTGGTTTTCTTCAATAACTTCAAATATTAATAATCTGTACTATGCACATTAAATGAAAATTTAAATATATACACAAAAAAAAGAAAATTCCGGTAGGCATGCATCAACCACGCCCCTGCTCAGCAAAGAGCAGTTTTCGGAAATTACTTTCAAACAATTTTAAAGATCCTGATACAATATGTTCAGGTAAGCTATTATAGCAAGCATATACATATATGGTAAGTAAACGAGGATTGGTATACGCTTGACTTGTGGGGTGGCGGAGATAATTTGCCCCGAAACCTGGTTGGTAAATTGTGAACATCAGTTCTATAAGGAATCTTGCAACAAAGATATGGAGCTGAATGAAAGTATTTCATGATAGAGTCGCGGTCTGAAAACGTCGACGGTAACACATATTAAGCCAAGAGGCACTTTTCAATTTATGAGAAATATGGTCGAATTTCCGTAAACCATATACAGGGTGTAACAATAGTGCGATATTCTTCCATATCTCCTTTCTTATGCAAAATACAGCAAATATTTAAATACAAAAGTTGTTCAGTTTTATGAAATTTATAACGTAAAATTATTCTATTATATACAGGATGTTTTGTTTGCCCGTAACCATCAGTAACTTTAAAGTTTTAATCGGAACACCCTATATATGATCACATTTTTGAATTTCCTGTGAGATTCTAAGGCAACTTTATACAGGATAATATTCAGTTATTTTCATTAGTTTGCAAGATATTTACATTTGTTTGAAAATTTTGACATTTTGCTATCTTCAGAAAAATGCCATTATTTCGCTAAGGGAAAAATGTAACATTATGAAACTTAACATAACGTTATAAGCATCTTCTATAATGACAATAAACAGATGAAAAGTTAAATACCTTACAAAGTGTGTTCTAGAAATCAGTGTCTTTTTGAAACAATTGAAATGCGAAAATCTTCATTTTTTTCAAATTGAAATGCTACATTTTTACAGGTTAGTTGAAAGCGAAATTTAATTATCTATTAGTTTGAATAGCTTTGTTTTGGTTCAGAATTCAGAATGGTTCTAGAGTTGTTGCGCACGCGCATTTACAGTTTAGCGTTTTAGTTAATTAAGAACGCGAACCGAATTTTCAGTCCGATGTTTTGGTTACTGACAGAATAGATTCAGAATGATTCTGGACCCGTTCAAACAGTTCTTGCACTTCCATGAGTACCGATTCTGAATTATTAGTTCGACATTACGTCATCGGTGCATGTGTTCAGAAGTTATTTCGAGTTATTTCGATATGTTCGTCATCAATGACGTTGATATTTACGTTGTCTTTTAAAGTTTGAGATTTTCTTCCGTTTGTATTTGATTTTTTTTTTGTTAATTACTGTCCTGGGAATAAAATTTATGGAAAGTGAGTGGTATCCTAAGACAGAGACAGGATTTGAAAGACTTAACGCAAAACATTCGCTATTGATATTTTGTAGGTTTGTATTTGTCTGTATCTAAAAGATGGCAGTAACAAGCTCCTAACGTGTGTTTTGGTTATTAAAAGTTCGGAACCATTCTGGAATTATTATGTTGTGCGCTTATGTTCTGCGCAGTTCTGTTACTAATCCTGAATTCCGAACCAAAACAAAGCTAATAAAGCACATATGTAGTTAAAATTAATGGTTTTAGAGATATTTCAAATTATTTCTCATTTCTGTATGTTGCTATGTAGAGTGCGACCAGGTGAACATGACCCCTCAAGCAGCACCATCGATTTGTCATGTACATTCCCAAACAAAAACTCAGTGCGCCAAAATTTAAATGTGATATAATCTTATATGAGATAATTCTCACAATCTAAAGAAAACAACTTAGAACAAGACTGTACCCTGCTGTCAAACATTCAAAGTGATGGTTAATTTGGCAAGTTAGTTCGCATATTTTCCGCGGGCCAGATTAACTTGGTCGCGCTCTAGCTGTGCTCTTTAAAAGAAAGTTTAGAGACCAAACACTAAATAAAAATTTGAAATTTGAACTTTCTTTACTATTTGTGTGCTGTGCTGACATCTACGTGTAAATCTACGTGCGTTTTAAATTGGTAGTTATATTTAAAATATGAAGGTACGTTAACGTAGTGGATGTAAAGTAGCCCAGTAAATCAAATAAAATCAGTTGTTTAATAATTTCATAGAAAAATCAAAACTTTGTAGTAGTATCAGTAAAGTATGGAGTTTATAAAAGACGAGCTAGTATCTATATTTTGGAAGAATGTGAACGAAATCCATTGCTCGCATCGCGCATTTATCAAATAGGTACAATATCCAAATACAAGACATCCAGAGGCCTTAGCCTTTGCAAGACTTCGGGATCGATTTGAAGAAACTGGGGCGTGTAGAATATAAAAAGAAAGAACGTGCCAAACCAGTTACAAATAAAAATTATCAATTTGCAGAATTGATATGGTAGTCGAGGATCCCCATACTAGTACAAGAAAAATTGGACCACAATTAGGAATAAGCCATATGTAGACTTCACGGATTTAACGTCAACACAAATTTCATAGCTACCATATATGTACATTATTTACAGGAATTGTCCAGGAATGATTTTAAAAGTTGTCTCAACTTTTACCGGTGGATGTTAAATAAAGAGCTCGAGGAACCAGCTTTTCATAATTTTATTTTATTCACGGACGAAGCGACTTTCCATAAAAGCGGTTACCTTAATAGGCATAATTTTTATATTATAACCGCGAAAATCTTCATTTTATAAAAATCGTGGATTATCACCATCGTTGGTCTTTGGATGTATGGGGAAGACTAATAGGCAACCGGTTACTTGGTCCATATTTCTTTACTGGTACAGTCAACGGGAAAAATTATCTAGCGTTCCTAAGGAATGAATTAGAGGATTTTCTAGACATCCTTCCTCTTAATATGATAAGGCATTTGTGGTTGCAGCCAGATGAAGCACTGTGCCATTTCTCTAGGGATGTCCGAAATCATCTAAATAAATCATTTCGTGATCAATGGATTGGCAGAGGAGGTCCAGTGCATTGGCCACCAAGGTCACTCGATCTGACCAAATACTCCTGTATGTAGTATGATTTTTTCTTTGGGGATACATAAAACAGCAAGTTTACCGAACAGCTCCAACAACTCCAGAGAAACTTTATTTTAAAGAGCACATCTACATAGCAACATACAGAAATGAGGAATAATTTGAAATACCTCTAAAACTATTAATTTTAACTACATGCATGGTTTATTCAAACTAATAGATAATTACATTACATGTTTCCCTTATCGAAATAATGGCATTTTTCTGAAGATAGCAAAATGTCAAAATTTTCAAACAAATGTAAATATCCTTTAAACTAATGAAAATAACTGAATATTATCCTGTATAAAGTTGCCTTAGAATCTCACAGGAAATTCAAAAATGTGATCATATATAGGGTGTTCCGATTAAAACTTTAAAGTTACTGATGGTTACGGGCAAACAAAACACCCTGTATATCATAGAATAATTTTACGTTATAAACTTCATAGAACTAAACAACTTTTGTATTTAAATATTTGCTGTATTTTGCATAACAAAGAATATATGGAAGAATTATTGTTACACCCTATATATACCTTAACCAAGCATTCTGAACCTTTTGAATGCGATTTTTAGTTATGTAATCTAGAGAAGCATGATAAACTGAGATGCAATAAGTAAATTGACATAAGACAAACATCTCACATAGACTCTTCATAAACTGTTCGCTAAAGACATGACGGTGTGGGAACAATCTTTTAAGGTTAGCTTACGCATTGCGAATGTAACTAGAAACGTGGTCCCGATATCTAAATTATATGATCGATAACTAAACCAAGGCACTTAACCTTCTCAACTATTGGGATATTAACGTTATTAATTTTAACGCGAAATACATTAGACAAATTTCGACATGTTCCTGCCTCCGAAGAGGATTAGTTTTGATTTTACTAAATTTAAAATAAGGTTGTGACGTAAAGACTTTTCATGGAAAATAGTCAAGTCGGCGTTGATATTATAACAAGGTTGTCTCCAGTCAGCTGGGGCAAAAGTATAGTAAAGTTGGGTATGGTCGGCGTATGTATGAAAATTGCAGTGTGCTTTAAATTAGAGAGAAGATTGGAAGTATATATTATAAATAAGAGAGGACCTAACATGGAATGCGGCACACCATTGCGCACTTCGCGCATTACCGAAAATTGATTTTAAATTCTAACTGACTGTGCGATTACTCAAATAACTGTGAAATAGAGCCATAGAAGTGTCACCAAACCCAATGTAGTCCAGAATAGATAAAAAAACGGCAAGATTCAGTATCAAAAGCTTTGGTGTAGTCGAGCAAAACCAAACATGTAATCATACCCCTATCATTCGCATCCAAAACATCATCAGTAACCTTGAGTAGAGCAGTCTCACAACTAAAGTTAGCTCGAAAACCCGACTGAGTAGGTGGAAGGATATTACATATATGTGGAGAGGTATCCCCTCAATTGGACAGCAATTACTATTTCGATAACTTTAAACAAAACCGGTAGCAGGCTTACAGGTCTTAAGTCACGCAATTCTTGAGGATCCTTAAGTTTGGGTAACAGACAGACAATAGCGCTTTTCGATATATTTGGAAACACATCCTCAACCAAACCAGTATTAACTAAATGTGTAATGAAAGGAATAATAATAGAACCACATAACTGGATCGTAGTAATATTCAGGCCATCACAATCATAAGCTGGTGACTTTATGCTAAACATTATGCCCGCGACTACGCTCTCAGCAACAGGTTGCAAGGAAAATTGGGACAAAAATCGTTTGTTGGCAAGGTAATAATCAACAGTTTCACTAATGTTTACAGTAGAAGGGACATCACAAGAATCAAGGAAGTAGTCATTGATTGTATTCGGATTATTGAATTGTGATGGTAGACAAGTCGCAGTATCCTTTCCTCCCACTCCCAATCGGCTGAGATGCTTCCACAAAGTAATTCTACTTTTTGAACGAAAAGCAAAATCATAGTCTGCCTTTTTTCAAGATTGAAGGTATTGGTAGATTGCGGAGAGACTTCTAGTAAATCCAGTACTGTGCGTTTCGAGTGATACGATGTTTAGCCTTAGCTGTGTCCCTGTAATTTCGTTTCAGCTACAGCGACATTTTTAAAAGTCCTGTGGCAAAATATTAGAACTTGAAATACATAAATTTGGCTTAGCGGACATGACTGCCTGTGGTTGGACTATGTCGTCTTACATTTAAAAAAAAATTTGAAAAAAAAAAATTACTAGGAATATATTTTTTTCGAGGACAAAATTTTTGTTACAGAATAGGATTGATCTTCGTTTGGCTACCAAATGATTTTTTTGACAACTTAAAAACATTCATAAAGAAAAGATAGCACGATTTAATATTTCTACGACTTGGAAGTTACATAATAACAAAGCATTTTAAATATTTTCACTGGTAGTCAAACGTTGAAACTGGTATAACTTGTCTCATAACTCTAGATCACAAAAAAAAAACAGAAAATCATCGTTTGACCACCCACTGGGTAATTTTTATCGAGTCTTGACGTTACATATAAGTTTTCAAAGTTCAACAAACTTTTCAAAAACTTTGGGAGGTGGTCAAATGCTGAAAATGTTACAACTTCTTATCTCAAGCTTCTAAATTACAAGAAATCGAAAATCATCGTTTGATCACTATGCAGTTAATTTTTATCCGACGTTAAAGTTGCATATAATGGAGATTTCGAAGCTCACTTGTTGTTGCGCACTTCTAAGAAAGTATATATCCGCTAAGAAGCAACATTTTCAGCATTTGAATGTCTCTCAATTCAGACACGTAAATAGTACAACGCATAGAGAATTAGCCGTAACACTTGTAAACAATATGAAAATAGTAAATATGGTTAAGTGATTAGATTGGCTCACTTTACTGACAATATACACAAGTAAAAATACAGTTCTCTGTCGACCAAAATGTTTATGAATCCCCTTTCGGAGTTGTATATTGTATGGCTATCGTATAAGTTGGTTTGTTTGCTTATTCTCCGCAAAAGAAATGCGGAATTACTAAAATTCAGCTCGGTTCTATGACGATACTCACATACAGAATCTTACAAAATTTTGGGTCGTCGGTTTATTGCAAGAGTAAATTATCATGCAAAAGACACTTGATGGAGATCAAAGAAAATTACAACAAGAAGTAGACATTACTAAAAACTATTAAAAAGATTCTACAATAACTTTCAATTTAACAACCATTTGTTCAACCACAATTGTTCAACGCTAAACAATTTTTCTTCAATTCATCACGTAGTTTGTCGTATTCCTTAATATTCACTGGCTGTGGCCTAAGGAAGTGCGATTGTGAATCGAGATACAAGGTGCTGGCTTGTTCAGTATCGTAAGCGGGATCACTACAGCCACTCACAATGTTGTAGAATACTGTCTGTTTACGTGTTTCTTCAGCATCACTTTATGTAGATACGAGTATATCCTATTTGTATTTTAGATCACAGAATGGCTATAATAACCACACTCCTTTGCCAAGACGTCATCAAAGTAAACTATATTTCCAGATGAATAACTGCGTATGACATTTTAGAGTATACTGATTGTGCAACACAGTAATATATCATAGCAATATATCATATTACTTCTTTGGCAGGGTTCCATAAAAATGATGATAAATTCCTTAAAATGGACATTTAGAAAAAAACAGGTAACTAGCTTTTCATGTAGTTGAACGATAATAAAAGAATCAAATACATTTAGCAGAGACGAGAAAAAATTATATACTGTTCTTCTTTCAACTTAAAATGTAGGACTGCTAACAAATAACGATCTCGATATCTGTTGTCCTTTCTGAAATATTGCAAAAAATGTGTTATTAGGGTAACTTTGAGCTTCTATTAAACCCCTTCTCCTCCCCAAAAAAGGACGTGTCAAATATTTTTCGATGTTCCTTACCAAATTTTTGGAGTGGAGCACTTACCATGGTTGTCACAGCTGAACCGTACAAGAATCTATCATCAGCTTACTTCCCTGTTGTGGTAAACGTAGGCATAGAAGTAATAATTATGAAAATTATCGATCTACTTTATGATGAATGGGTCGATAGCCATTGTGAAACAGGGTTCAATTCTACGAGAGGAGGGTGACATTTTCCTCAGAGAAGTGCATCCCGATCGATCTACCAATCGCTGTTGGGAGCAATGTGGCGCGGCATTATAAACGGCAAGATAGATAAGGCAATTGAACACAATTACACACACACACAAAAAGTACAATACAAGGGTTGCAGCGCTAGTCATGCAAGCCATACAGTTTAACATCATTTTTTTTCGTTTTGAACATTGTGAATAGTTAAAATTGAGATAAAAATTTAAATTAAGAACGTTGTTATGGAGACCTCAAAAACATTCATCTTGAATTTTTGTTTGACATTGATTTTAAATTTACCGTATCGAGCATATTACCTTTTATATGACTTTTTTTCGTAACTTTTATACGAGGGAGCGTTTTTATATTCGCGGAATGAGCGGGTTGTAGGGGGGTGATTAAGCGCATTGGGGACGTGGCATGTGCAGCGACTCATAATTAGTATAAAAACGAAATTTCATTGTTATTAGACAGTTAGTCTTTGAGCTATCGTCAACCAAGTAACATAATCAGGAGTGAAAAGTGAAATACAAGTGAAGACAAGGATGGTGTATTGAGTCGAATTGTTACTGGAGACGAAACTTGGGTTCATCATTATGAACCTGAGTCCAAACAAGACTCCATGCAGTGGCATAAAAAGGGCACAGCACCTCTCAAGAAATTTAAAGTGTCACAATCAGCTGAGAAACTCATGGCGACGGTATTTTGAGACTCGGAAGGAATATTGTTGATTGATTATAAAGATAAAGGTGTTTCTATAACCGGAGAATATTACGCTTCAATATTAGAGCGACTAAAAGGAGCCATTAAAGAGAAAAGACGGGGAAAATTGACGAAAGGTGTGCTGCTTTTGCACGACAACGCGCCCGTCCACAAGAGCCGCGTTGCGTTAGCTGCCCTGCATAAGGTGGGCTTCGAAATTGTGAATCACCCACCCTACAGCCCAGACCTGTCCCCGAGTGATTATTACCTGATTCCGAAAATGAAAAAAGAGCTGCGGGGTAAAAAATTTACTGCCGATGATGAAGTCAAGGAGGCAATTTCGGCGTATTTTGCAGATAAAGAGAAATCATTTTTTTATGAGGGTATAAATAAATTAAATGAAAGATGTGAAAAATGTATCCATCTTGCAGGTGAATATATTGAAAAAGAAAAATAATTTGGTTTTTTTATTTCCACCCCTTATCCCCCATTCCGCGAATATAAAAACGCTCCCTCGTACTTATGGAGATGTTTGATTTAGAAGAAAATGGCGATTTTTATTTATTTTTTACTCCTGACTCCCAATTTGTAAAAAATGCGGCATTATTTTCTACTACCAAAAATAACTGTTCAACAAGAATTTTGCACCTCTTTGTAACCTACTGTATCAATACATAATACACATAAGGACCACTTACCCAACATTAAAGCTGGTGACCTGCGCGGATTGAGAAAAAGAAAACAGTATCATACATTATTACCCGTTTGTATGACAGCTTTTGAACAATTCTCCGTAAGTACAATTTTCTGGGATTTATTACGAGTATTTAAACTTATCAAGCTAGAGTATTTGGATAAAGTTAGAGTAAACAAGCGCATGAGTAAGTGTTACACCTATCAAAACGTTAAATTAGTGTTAGTGATTGATTCTTGATTAACTATCTTTTTGCAATAGAAATTACTTTAAATACAGAATAATTGTTTAATATGGTGTTTACCTATATTAGTCAAATGTAAAAATGCATGTTGTTGGAAAGTAGAGTAGGTATGTATTTGCTTTTCGATACTCAGAACATGAAAGAAAGTCAAGAGCCGTGTCTTCGTTTAATTAGAGGGATTGTTTGAACATCTGTTTAATATTTTTTGATTACCGATAATATTTTTCTGCGACATCGAATCAGTGTAAAAGTGATGTATTCCTTGCATACTGAATATCTTTTTATGGATTGCTTATTACTTATTACGTGCATCATAACTTTAGATATCAAACGTAACAAATCCCAGAACATTGCAGTTGTGGCAAATTTGATTAAAAACTGTCAGAATGATAGCATGTAAGTATTTTTTGAAAACTGATGAAATCGTCTTTTACACTTGAAATAATATACCGGATGTTTCTTAAAAAACTAAGTCTGAAATGGATGTACAAAATTTTATCATCCTGTATCATGGCGTAGGCCACTGTTTTACTAAATTTACATTTAGCGCTATATGTAATTTTTTCAACTCTAATACTCCCTCTGTAACTACATGGCTTCTAGACCCAACTACATTTATATAAAATTGTTTACATATTACAAGAACAAAGCCTGACAACGAAAATCGGGGAACAACAGAGTGTATGTATGAAATACCTTGTAAATGTGGGAAAAAAAAATACATTGGAGAAACTGGCAGACCCCTACAAGTCAGGATCAAAGAACATTAAAAAATGGTCCGACTTGGAGAAATAGACAAATCACGTCTTGCTCAACATGTCTGGGAAGAAGGACACAGGATCGTATGGAACAACGCAACGATTCTGGCAAAAGATGGAGGACAATCAAACTAGAAGAAAACTAAGAGAAACAGCATATATGGCCACAACACCTGACGCCATCAGCACACCAAGCCTTGTAGCGGAGCAACGATATTACGTCGGAATTTACACATACAGTTATACATCGGTACATTTTATGTGTCATTATAGTGGTATCAGACTGGATTCTAGTAAGCTGACTATGAGCACACTAGAGACAAACAGCTCTTTTGAGAGCTACCCTGCAGACGATGATAGACACTTCACCCAAACGTCGGATTATCATCATCCAAGAAACGACAGAAAAAGTCCAAAAAATTCTTCAATTATTCATCCATCGTCAACAACTTTTCGCCGTGAAATCGTTTACAGTTTTTAGCGGAATCGATTGCCATTTTATTTTGATAATGAAAAAATGTTTGGTTCATCACCGACTGTTATGCTCACTCTGTGTAAAGAAGATATTTTTAAAACAGCCTATAGGTATAGCACATAATCAAAATGCCAAAACGTTTTTGAAAATTCCTCCCCTTTAATTATAATAGTCCAACCTATCTTAGTTACACCATTTGATATATGCTTTTAAAAAAAACTGTATTGTATTGACGTTATCCACGGTAGCCTGTTGTGCTGATTTCAATCTCATTTGAAAAATCGATTGTAGTCTGTGGTACCCTACAATTAAAAGTTGTATATATTAGTATACTTCCACATCGGTCTTACTGTCTTTAAGTCTTACTGTTTTTAATATTCACAAATGAAATTGCAAATTGTTTTCCGTAAACAAATTTGTTTTTGTTTGTAAATAACTTGAAAATTTTTAAGTGGATCTAATTGATGCAGAATGTTATTGCGTTTTAGGCTGACTTGAATAGAATATTCACTCACTATACAGTGTGTAAAAGCCAAATGGAATAAATTCATTATTTCGATTACTGTACATATTTATAAAAAAATCTCGAAACACGTCAAATTTATATTATAAATTGACATTCTTCAACGTGAAAATGCGATCCCTACCTTCAACCCCCTTCAAATGACAGGTACAACCCTCATTTTTTAAATGGGAAGTATAGGCTTGTGATATATAATAATAATAATAATAATAATAATAATAATAATAATAATAATAATAATAATAATGACTTTATTTACCTGTATACTTAACTACAAACAATAAACTTATAATTTTAAAATAACATATATCGTTTGAAAGGTCTCTATTCACGGTGCACTCGCTCTATCTCTACTGCTTATTATGTTTTTACGTAAACAATAAAGGTCTTTTTACTACAAACGGATCTATGTCTAACAGTGTATCCACCCGCAACATTAATAATCTAAGTATAGCGCGTCATTCTAGCACGATGCTCGAGAAAGGTCCAGAATACATGATAATAAAAACATATAATGCTTTACCAATATATATAAAATGTATAAGCAACATAAATAAATTTAAAATCGATCTAAAAAAGTATTTAGTGGATAAAGCATTATACTCAATTTCAGACTATTGTGTATAGCATTTGTTTTTAAATTATTTTGTACCATGTATTGTAGGAGTTTGGGAATGCCAGATTATTATCCTGTTTAATTGCCAGACCCAGTATTTCTCACGTAAGTATTTTTGTGCAAACTTATCCACAATCTCATTACTAGCTCTGTCCTGCTCTCATCTGTTGCTTTTTATGCGCCAGTATACATTAGATCTTCTTTCACTTTCTATCTGGCTAAAAGAAACACATGGCCTGATCAAAATTCTCCAATCTACAGAATGCTTCAACTGTACAACTAACATTTAGCATGCATCGACATACTTTATACTTCACTCCATAGCATCAAAATTAATTAGCATTTGCTGCTCTATCAACAGTGTAGCGGTCCTTTCGATGATGTATACACCATTCTGTTTTTTTTTAATTATTCTTTTGAGTATGATGTAATACCATTCTTACTTACCGTCACTTTATAATTGTATTTGGTTTAATGTTCTTTCAGTTGTGTTCGAGCACACTTTTCTGAATTGTAAATTATTTTACAAATTTGTGTCTTCTGGTTATTGGAACTTTGGCCCTGTTGGTGATTCATATATACAGGGTCGGGCAAAAAGAGCGGAACACCGAATTTATGGCTTAACTAGTGCTTTTTCGTAAATTTAACTTTAGTTAAAGTTTTTGTATATTTTATGTATTATTTATTGGTGTTAGCAGATTTTCTGTTTTTGTCACATTTTTGGAGATATGATGTCACCGGATAGTTTTTTAAATGAATCACCCTGTATTTATTTTTTTTTTTTGGGTAGATATTTTTTTCCTGAATTCACTAATACCAGGTTTAGTGGGTCTCTGACTTATGGTTTCATAAGAAAAAAATAAAATATAATGGCATCTAAATATTTATTTAACACGTTCGCGACGTCGTGTACCACATGTGGTACACGGTTGACTTTCTCAACAACCGTCGTGTACCACTCATGGTACACTGTACCTTGTATGTTAAATGCCTTTTTAAATACCTATGGCTGCATGAGAAGCTCTCAAATGATACTACGGCTGTAGGTAAGGGTGGTACACATCCCGTGGTGCATTTGTTTCTAAATCAGGCAAATTTTCTTCATTGCACATCTCAATTAATTCTGACCTACTACTAAGGAAACAAGATTATAATTCTAGAAATAAGTTCACATTTATTGAACTGAAGCTTTTATTCCAATAAAAAATGTATAAAAGAAAAATAACTAAACATATTAAATTTGATTTCCATATTTAACAAAACCGAAAAGAAAAATCAGAAACAAAAAACTTTGGACATAGAAATAAAGGAACTGTAAATACTAGAACTGATTATATATCAACTTATTTCAACATAGGATGTCTTTCATTAAAACACTCCAAACACAATGAAGGTTTATTTTCACAATTTTCGATAAGTCATCACTCTCTTGGTCTTGGCTCTTGCTACCTTTGAACCTTCTTTTTTCTAGAGTTTCTCATAACAAGAAATGCAGCGTTTTCGATTTTTCCTAGGCGTTCCTTCAATTGTCTGAAGTTTGTGTATGGATCTTGAGGTTTTTTGTGGAACTGGTACGTCTTGTTCATCTTCTATTTCCCCATCATCAATATCACCTTCTTCTTCTTTTTCAAACAATGCCTTCACAAGATGCTCTCTAAATGCGAGCATGTCTATTTTCTTTCTTGTGTTTTGCTTATAAATGACCCATGCGTTTACTACAGCTGTCCCCAACATTATTTCAAAAACAGCTTTTTTATACCATTTGATCGATTTCCGTAGGCAGGTGTAGTATGATGACATTTGATCCGATACATCTACACCTTTTTTGAATTGTTATAGTCCAATATACATCTTGGTTTCTTTATTTCCTCTTCCTTTTTGTTTTTTCTGCCCGTAGCAACTAATTCATCCATATGTTCGGGTAGAGTACTGAGCATTATATCTGGCCTTTTATCTACCCATTTATAAATACGCACTCCTTTAGAGTTCTCTAGGGCATACATTTCACCTTTTTTCAGCTTTTTGTTGCAGACATCTTTTGGATTCGCCTTCCTGTTAGACCTCAGAGTTCCGCAAAGGTAAGTGCCATTTTGTAAAAGGTATTCTGCTAATTTTTCGCTGATGTAAAAATTATCAGCGTATAAGATTCTCCCTTGATTCAGTAAACCTTCCATCAATTTTACTGTGACATCAAAAGTATGCCCATGATCACTGATGGGCTCGTTTTTACCACAATAGATCCTGAATGCATAAGTGTATGCATCAATTGTACAAAGTTTGTAAACTTTGATGCCGTATGGATGTGATTTGGCTGGCAAGTATTGGCGAAATACCAAGCGGCCTCTCCATGGCACCATGGTTTCATCAATAACCAATGCTTTTTCTGGTTTGAGGGCATTCTGAAAGTTCTTCTGTATGCAATCCAACACTTCTTTAACCTTGGCCAACCTGTCCGGGTTTCTTCTATTTTGCTCATTGTCCGAGAAATGAATGAATTTGAGCAGTAGGTCAAATCTAGTGCGTGTCATGTTTTTACAAATCAGATCATTTCTAAACATCGGATTCTTTGACCAATATAGCCGCATTTTGGCAGATGATTCATCCCCATAATAACGAGAATTCCGAGAAATTTTCGAATTTCTTCTTTATTGGTCTCAGTCCATTGGCGAACGAATGATCTTCGCGATAGATCGTTGCTTTGGATGAATTGATCTGCATATCGATTTGTTTCCCTTACAATTATTTCTATCACCTCGTCGTCAATAAACAAGCGATATATTTTGTAAGGGTCGCGAAAGTCCGTGGGATTGAATTGAAAACCACTGTGTCCAGTAAACGGAAAACTGTTTGAAACTATTCCACATGGCCCCCAAGTGTCATTGTTTGTAACAGCTGGATTTACTGGATCTGTAACAGGTTGATTGTTTACATCACTACCACTGGTTTCAGCATCACTGTCATCAGAAGTATTGTTTTGAATGTCCGACTCTGATGGTTGATAGGAAGATTCCGAACCTGGAAACGGCTCGCTCTCCTCTCCTGAAGAAGGTAAATGGGCAGTAATTTTCTCTGCATCTTGAGTTTCTGAAGGAGGAGCTAAGGGTACGCTATTATTCTGAACTGGATTTTTAGAAAAATGTGACGACGAACTTGAAGGGACCGTTTTTTGGGCCGCTGCAGCTTTTAGAATCCTCGCTGTTCTATTCAACATTGCTTACACTTAGTTATCTGACACAAAAGAGAAGTTAGGTTAGAATACACACGACGTCCCCGAGCAAGAAATATATGTTATAGCCGTCGTGTACTACCGGTGGTACATATCTAAAAATTCAATAAATAAAAAGAAAAACACAATTCATACTTACTATATACTACTATACGTTTATTCACTAAAAAAATCATTACAATCAATAAATACTCAATTCACACCGAACGGCTGCACGCGATGACAGTTGGAAATGGCTACGTCGCGAACGTGTTAATAAAAACCGAACAACAATAACTGAAAATTCTATTCATTAAAGCGTCCATTAACTTTAACAAATGATTATGAAATTCATTTCTCTCTTAAAGGTGACATTAACTTTTAATGCAGCATTAACTTGTATTATGATATCCGCCCTAAGTAATTATCGCATTATCGCAATTATACCAAAAACTTTTTATCTACAATATTTTTTTCAGAGCTCTGTCAAAGTAAAAACGTACATTCGAATTACACTATTAGGTACAAAAACTCCAGTTTGTTTGTTCTTTTATCACATTTGATTTTATAAATTATTTGACTTGAATACATTATTAGTCATGTCTCAACTAAGTGAACGTGAAAGAATTATTTTATTGATGATTGTTGGTTTTGGAGATAGAAAGAGATCTTTACAAGAAGCCGCTGATTTATTTAATGCTACATATCCTGATAGAATTTCTCCAATTTCAAAGTCAACAGTGTCTCGGAATTTACAGAAATTTAACGAAACTGGCAATGTAAAAAATATTCCCGGTAATGGACGAAAGTGGACAGCTACAAATGAAGATAATGAACTTAATGTACTTCTAAGTGTACACGAGCAACCTAAAAATTCAATATCAAAACTTGCAATAAATAACGATATTAGTGAGAGATCTGTAAGAAGGATACTTAAAAGAAATAGATTTCATTCTTATAAAGTGCAATTACACCAAGCATTAAATGAAGATGATCCTGATAAACGAATGCAGTTTTGCGAAGACATAATGAATTTAAATGTTATGAATAATATGTTTATGAATAACATTGTGTTTTCCGATGAAGCAACATTTTGCCTAAACGGATTTGTAAATCGACATAATTGCCGGTATTGGTCGGATAATAATCCGCACTGGATGGAAGAAGGTCACACACAATATCAACAAAAAGTGAACGTGTGGTGTGGAATAGTTAGAGGAAATACAATTGGACCTATTTTTATAGAAGAAACACTAAATGGTGATAGATATTTACAACTTTTACGCGATCAGATAGTTCCAGAATTAATTCGTTTGTTTCCCAATCCTATTATTCAGCTACAGAAATTTGGTTTCAGCAGGATGATGCTCCACCTCATTATGCGGCTGGGGTTAGGGAATACCTGAACACATTATTTCCACAGAAATGGGTGGGTCGAAGAGGCTATATTGAGTGGCCGCCGAGGTCACCGGATTTATCTCCCCTGGATTTTTTTTTTTTCTGTGGGGTCATTTGAAGTCGATAGTTTATCAGGATTTACCTCAAACTCTTCATGAACTAAAAGATCGAATCAGAGCGGCAGTACAAAATAGTATAACGCCTGAAATTATACAAAATTCACTAAGGTCATTTGTTGACAGATTAGGATACTGGGGCAGCCGAAGGTTTTCAGTTTGAACACCTATTGTAAATAAATGTACGTAGAATTTTCAGTTATTGTCGTTCGTTTTTTATTAAATAAATATTTAGGTGCCATTACATTTTATATTTTTCTTATGAAACCATAAGTCAGAGACCCACTAAACGTGGTATTAGTGAATTCAGGAAAAAATATCTACCCAAAAAATATATAAATACAGGGTGATTCATTTAAAAAACTATCCGGTGACATCATATCTCCAAAAATGTGACAAAAACAGAAAATCTGGAAACACCAATAAATAATACATAAAATATACAAAAACTTTAAGTAAGGTTAAATTTACGAAAAAGCACTAGTTAAGCCATAAATTCGGTGTTCCGCTCTTTTTGCCCGACTCTGTATATAAAATACAGTACTTATAATACCTACACTTTCGAATTGACCAATTTGGTCACACTTTCTGTATATTATAATGAAAAATCTAATGTGTAAAAATTGAAATTTCAGTATAAAATATTCGTTACTGCAAAAAATAAGTTAAATCTACCTTCAAAATCTCTTACTACTACAAATACATATGTATAGTTGTATCCCCCAAACAAAATGACGAATGAAATAAATAACTATAGAAAAAAATGATATTTAAGATTTATTTTCCATTCATGGGGCATGCAAGTCGTTTGACATAGACTTGGATATCTGTACTTGACATATTCTATCCGCATTCTTTATTAATGGAAAATAAATCTAAAATATTGTTTTTTCCTAATAATTCGAAAACCGTGAAAAATACAAGCTAATACTTATATCTAATAATGAATGATGCAGAATTATTTAGTGTATTCAAAAAAGCAATAATATAGTATTCAATTAAAAAAAGGAACTTTCATCGATCTGACATAGGTGTTCATTTTGGACGGTCCTGACATAATTTTGAAGTGCTAGATTTGATGAGCTGTATTTCAGCTAGCAATGCGTCACATATGAAGTCTTTACCTGCAACGCTTTCAGGGCTAGGCAGGGCTGGCAGATAAAATTTAGCAACTACAATGCTTTATCTTGCAGATAACTTCTATTTAACACTCAATAAATGTTTCATTGTAATTATCTTACGAATAAAATTTTACCTACAAGTTAATTTATTTATCCGAACATTGATAAATCCATCCTCAGAAATACAGAATTTTAAACATAACGTTGCAGCTGGCCGTATATTCAAAAAAAAAAATGAATAACTCAAAAATAGCTGATTTCTGATATAGGGTACCTTAATAAGTTTTGTTGCAGAATTGCATAGGTACGTAATTTAAAAAACTCATAAAAGATATAGATACTATGTTATTTAAATTAAGAAAGTTGACGTCAACTTCCGTTAAACCGGAAGTGACACAAAAGCGTAAATAATTTCGCCAATGAAACCAGATGACACTATCTTTACTACAGGTTTTCAGCTGTAGGATTTAGGAACATTGAAGAGTTCTAACGAACCGGTTCCGTGAATAACTCAGCATACGATTACGGTTTAATTGATGTTGTTCCGGTGTCGGATAATTCTATCATGCAAGTGTTGCTTAGTTTATCCTAACCTATACCTTGACTCACAGTCTTCACAAGGAATTCTATAAATTAAGTTCCGTCGCTTTAAGAACAGAGTTTTTATTATTCGGGCTTCCGGGTTTTGACCATGTCATAGTTAGGTATGTAATATACATACAGTACAAAAAATAAACCAAAATAAAATAAATACACAAAAAAGTGGGTGAAGGGTACCAAATCACGCTAACTGGAAGTATCAACCGCGTTAGAGGCGAAAACATTTTGACTTCTAACACGACGACTTACTCTGCGTTTTTGTCGATTGTATATAATCTATGAAATAACGTCAGATTCTACCCTTATTACAGTTCATGATGTTGTCAGCATGTACATACGTGTAGGTACATGCGTATGTCAAATTATCGGCAATGTACAGCCAAAGAGCCTTATTCGTAATGTCTATCACTATTGTAATAGTTTAATATGGTACACCATAAGTTGGCTTTGAAATAAATGAGCTAATAGTTTTAAGATCATTTACAGCTAAGAAATATGATTTTCAATGAAATGCCAGATTCACGGTTCAGATTATGAATACAAAGGTAGATATAATAAAATGAATGATATAAATAGCTTGTAATAATTATTATATTCTTGACCCTTTTTTAATTATGAAGTCAACTTTTAACCAAAACAGGAAACGTGGTTGGTTTTTATTTTATAAAAGGCCTCAAATCCAAAAAATTTTTAAATAACTTTTCTTCTAAAATGTTTGAGAAAGTCGGCAAATGAGTGGTGAATGAGTTATATTATTAATGTACGTATATACAAACATACATGTTTTGTATTTATTTAAAAATAAGTTATGAACATTAATGCGCTCATATTAGAAATATCAGACAGTAAATAATAACGCTGAATGCTTGGAATGTCGGGTAAATATTTACACGTCAGCGCTGATTCAAATGTAAATAGATAAACATAAAATAGAGAAATTTGCCATACATTTGAAAAAGTAGTTTAAGGTATTTGCATTGGCATTTGTATACTGTTGTGTTCCATTTTACATACATATCTTAAATGTAGTTTGACATATGTATGAGAAAATGCAGAAACAAAATGTGATTTATGCCGTGGTTTAATATTTTCATTGTACCGTATCATTGGCGGTGTAAACGTTCAGTGCGGTACTTCACTTATCGTTGTTTACCGTGGCTATATGATAATTGAATACGACCAATGTTAGCGATAGAATTGATCGATCTTACTGAACTCTTGTTAGGATGGTGTAGATATAGTATATTACTGTAATATGTGTACTTTCTTATCTATTATAGTCATGCCAAAACTTCTACACAGCGATGTAAATAAGATATCGCTTTTGTTAATTCGAAAGTATTAATTGTAAAAGAAAATAGATTTTGAAAGAAATAATAGTAATTGAGAATCTATTGTAAGATATTCAGTAATTACGCATCCAAGATATTGATTCTAATAATTTTTAATTTAAAACTTTATAAATATATAAGAAAATTCAATATTGAATTATTATGAGAAAATACAGTAAACTAAAATTAAGACACGTTTCTCACATGATAGATATGATTTCAGAAAAGTTTCAGCAATCTCTCATATGCAATGAAATACATGCTGGGGCATTAGTGCGAGGAAGTCCAATTACTCCTGTATTATAAGAGAAATGAGAAAATGTTATTAAGATAAAAGATGAAGCGCATGGAGGGCTATAACTTAAAAATATTTTCAACTATACAGGGTGTCAAATAAAGACAGGGTAAACTAAACTTGCTTTATTTTAAATGGAACACCCTGTATATTTTTACTGTTTACGATTCTTCTAGGTCTTACCTTTGTTATAATATAGGGTTTTGCTATGTTATTCAGTTTACTTTAGAAGATATGGGAAGTTTTGCATTAATTTTATAACAAAGTTGGCGCTTCCTACCGTACTACGGCTTCCACATAAAATAATTCATTTGCGCTAGAAACATTTCTAATGTGATCTCCTTTTATTAGAAATTACTTATTTATCGGCGTATTCAATATTTATATACAGGGCGAGTCATAACTCGGAATGTTTATTTTCTCACCTATTTCAAATGGAACACCCTGTATTTTATTATTGGAGCAAACTCCTCTCTTCACGAACTTTATTATTTGTTAAACATTCCCTATAGCTAAATGTGCTAGTTTTTGAGTTATTTGCGTTTCTATAAGTCGAAAACATGATTTTGAGTAAAAACAGGTTTGATTCTGATTAGTTGAATAGCAATATTAGTCGAAAACTGCCGCTTAGCTGGGAAAATACAATTCTATACCTAAATCGCTAAAATTATCATTATCCGACACAAAGTTGAGTAAAAAAAAACAGTATTAGCTATGATTGATCTGTATGACTATGATTGACCTGTGTGAAATTTATTTTAGAATTACAAGTTACAAAAATTGCATAAAATGGTAAACACAAAGTGTTAATAAGATAACATTTAATTATGAAACTTGAAAAAAACAAAAAAAGTAAAGTAGGAACGAATTACAGAATTTAAAATTAATAATACCTTACTTTGTTAAATCACTTTATTTAAAACTGTTTACTGCAGTTTCAACCTTCTTAGGTCAACTAAAGACTTTAGTTTTGAGGATTCACGAAGGTTGAAACGGCAGTAAACAATATTAAATAAAGTGGTTTAACAAAGTAACGTATTATTTATTTTATATTACAAAATGTACCACAAAGTAACGGCTAAAACCATCGATTAATTACAGAATTATTTATTTTTGTGTATTTATTTTTATGGTCTCTCTATGGTCGTCATCAGTCAACTCTTGGTGCCGTTGCGCATACCATAGATGCATTTATTCTTCTGTTTAAACGGTAGTGGTTCATTTAGATTTTTCATAATTCATAGTTTCAGTCCGACAAAACCGTTGCAAAAAATTTTCCAAAGATTCTATTCTTGGTTGTCGTCTACTAGAGAATTGCTGATGATAAAGTCTTCTTGCGAGCAAAACATTCTTATTACTTCCTTCCAACACAAAACCATATCAATCTATACTTGTAAACAGCAATAAAATTATTCTGTTATATCAAAACTTCAAACTCGTTAATAGCATCAATATCAATATTCTCATTCAATTCTGTCTCTAATAATACTTAAGAATCTTAATTACTAATTGTTTTGCTACTATTTCCATTGTAAACAAACTGCAACCGTAGTACTATAGGTACTTTATTATTTCTTAGCTCAGCATCATGGTGAACCAATTGAAATCAAGCCCGTTTTTGTTTCAAATCATGTTTTCGACTGATAGAAACGCAAATAACTCAAAAACTATTGCACTTAGCTATAGGGAACGTTTAATAAATAATAAACTTCGTGAATAGAGGAGTTTACTCCAATAATAAAATACAGGGTGTTCCATTTGAAATAGGTGAGAAAATAAACATTTCGAGTTATGACTCGCCCTGTATATAAATATTGAATACGCCGATAAATAAATAATTTCTAATGAAAGGAGATCATATTAGAAATGTTTCTAGCGCAAATGAATTATTTTATGTGGAAGCCGTAGCACGGTAGGGGGCGCCAATGTTGTTATTAAATTCATGCAAAACTTCCAATATCTTCTAAAGTAAACTGAATAACATACCAAAACCCTATATTATAATAAAGGTAATACCTAGAAGAATCGTAAACAGTAAAAATATACAGGGTGTCCCATTTAAACTTACGTAAGTTTAGTTTACCCTGTCTTTATTTGACACCCTGTATAGTTAAAAATATTTTTAGGTTATAGCCCTCCATGCGCTTCATCTTTTATCTTAATAACATTTTCTCATTTCTCTTATAATACAGGAGTAATTGAACTTCCTCGCACTAATGCCCCACCCTGAATATGTATTATATGAGATGTCAAAAATATTACATTTTTAATATTATATACATACAGGACAAGGCATTAGTAAGTCAAAGCTCAGTATGTCCATTGAATATATCAAACAATTTTATGTACAAAAATCATAGAGTCTTAAGCTACATATTTTAAAATTATTTTTGTGTATACAGGCTATTTCATATTGCCAGCGTGAACCAATATAAGGTTTCATTGAGTTATACTGAGTATTTCAGAAGTTATGATCGATTTTGTCCGAAAATCATTGCGTGTTCAACGTCCTGTGTATTCCACACGAAACAGCTTGAAATTGTTTTTTTACCGGAATCACGTTTTTATATTGTTACGGTTTTATAGCACAGTAATAGTTTGCCAATATTGCAAAACTGTGTACAGAGCAATTCAAAACACAAATGCATTATTTTCCCATTTTATTTAAATTGATCATCCTGTATTTTATATTAAGAAAGGGAAGAACAGTGTATGCACTTTCATTTTTATTAACCAGTCCCTATATCTAAAATCTTTAATTTCTGAGATCTTTAATATTTTCTTAATGAAAGGTGGGTTGTTTCAAAATAATTGTGATATGTCAAATTAGCCATCGTGCATTAAGAAATTTAATCACGGTCCTCAATTCACAACTGGCGGGATTCTCGATTTGTTTAAACGTTATAAATGATCACACACACAATACCGGTAACGCTAGCGTCACGCAACCTCGAACAGAGCAGGCAGACAAGCCACTGACGCGGCCTAACCTTGCCCAGCGGCTACCCGAGCCGTCAGCGCTTCATGCGGCGCTAACGGGTACTACTTTCCGGATGGCCCTCGTATATACACTTTTTGTAATATCCTTTAAAACGAAAAAATATTTTGGTCTCGTCAGTTTCGTGTTAAACGGATTTCACTATATATATAAAACTAAAATCTCTTGTAACAGGAGCTCCTGGTAAAATTGCAAAAATCACGCTACTACCAAGATTAATAAGAACAGCCAAATATATGTTCATCACATGTCGCCACGCTGACCTGTGTTGTATAACGGTTCAATCAGTAAATTAATTCGATACATTCATTTTTTGCAGGAGCGACGGAACGTTAGACTATATGAAAGAATTTCATTTCTTCTAAAGATACGAGGGGTCTCAGGAGACTTCTTAAACATTTATACTCTTACTTTTACCGTATGTATCATAAGCATCTGATCATAACACATAACGTCAATAATAACATCAATTTGTCGTGTTCCATCATCACTGATCATGGTGTTAACTGTTATAACTAACAAGTACTACATAACTAACATATTTTCAGACGATCATGTTAAACCGGGTTCAATTATCAATTATACAGTCGTTGTATTAAATCCTTATTATTTAACTGCAGTGTAAACCCTATCAGCATTGAAAGACATGTACTGTCTCTAATTATACGCCTTTATGTATTGCATCAAATACTGCCTAATATAATTAATCTAAACTCCACTTGCACATTTTATAAGGTATGAAAGGTGAACTACGTTAGGAAAATTAAAAATAATATACCACATCTAATAAGTTTAGAATATAATTCTATTTTTCTCAATATAGGGTCAACAAAACTTACATTTATCAAATATGTTAACCATACAATTTCTTAAATTTATGTTTTTGCATTTTGACAGAAAAATGGTATCAATTCATTATATTAAGGAATTGACACAATTCTTATGAATAAATGTACGTTACTATTTATAAATGTCATTTACAGAAACTGATATTATGCTCCAAAAATAACATAATTAAAACAAGACTTGACAGACAACACGGACGAAAAGATACACCATATGTGATTCTTTTTTGGTAATCACAGATTTTTATAGTATAAATTTATAAAAACTTAAGCCTAATTTTTATTCCAAAATATGTCAATTCAGCACTACCCATTCCTAAATTACAATACTACTTAAATCTACAAATACGTTTATTCTTGTTTTTTTTTTTAATGTGAATTCAAACTGGTTCTAGAAATAGAAATGATACGACCATAAGGTGTATTTTTTGGATAGCACTGTATTGAATCAAAAAATCCACAATGGTAAACAACAGCAACTCTTGCACGGAAAATATTTTAAGATTAAAACACTGCACGCTGAGGTCATTGGAAGGAAAATTCTGAGTATGAACTTAATTCATAATGTTCGATATGAATATAAAAATAAAAATGTGTTATATCTACGATTTTTAACAGTATTTAATCAAATTTTATTGAATTAACTGATGTGTCGATAGTACCTCCTCTGTAGGAACCGCGTTTCTTCTTTGTTTTTTCGTGTCTAAATGATTTGCCTCTCGTCTGTTTCAGGTCCCAGTTCGCTCTTTCTCCCCAAGATCCTCGTGCGTTTCTCTGAAAAGAAAACTCCAATAGAAAAACATCAATTTGAATTTCAGCTAGGTATACACATAATTCAGCGTTTGACAAAACGATGTTTCTTTACGTATTTAGAAAAAGGAATCGTTATTGTGTATTATAAATAGAGTCGCCAAAGAGGGGCAAATTTTAGTGCAGTGCGGAGAGTAACGTAGAGGGGTGAAGCGTGTAACACGCAAACTTGAGCGTTTATCATTATTTTGTGTGTAAACATTCATGCGTCTGCATCGCCTATGCTCACTCATGAAAGTCGCTAACATAAATGATGCGGGTACGTAAACGTTACTAAACGCTTACCTTGATAAGGCCGCTCAGCCCCTCCACGTCGTTCTCCACACTGCACTGAAACTTACTCCTCTTTGCCGGGATTAGTTATAAATACATGAAGTCAATTAGGATCAATTAGTTAAACAAATTTATTCAAATAGGTATACATACCCACATTAAATTAAAATAAGAAAATAAATTGGATTTTGTAGATTAGGATTAATTTTAATACTTAATTTTATAGAAGTATAACTTCAGTTATAATTAAATGTTAATTTGTGTTAAGTATTATTTTTTTATTGCATGCTTAAAAGATAGATTTTAAAATTAGGTTTAATTAATTAGCACTTCAAAATATGTATAAAAATTTGTGGTGTAACACAGTGAACCATTCATATCTGGCGAACAGATAAACAATGCATAATAAATTATGTTTGTATTGGTGTTCGCAATCTATTTATGTACAAAACTTACATTTCTTAATTAGATTAGTTATTAAATACAAACTCTTACGCCTACAGATTGATTTTACAAATTGCAGAAATTAGATTCAAAATTTTGTCGGCTTCTGTAGGAAATAGGTGTTCAAATCAAGATACATAGTTGAATTTCTTTTTTTGACGTATCTCAGGATCTATACAGATACCTCTAGACATTAAAAAGAGTTCCGATGGATGTAATTATAAAAAAGCGAGGTGATAAGAATGTGTCTGCGGTTTACATAAAATAAAATTGCATTTATATATCCAGTATGTCTTGAATATTGTGCACTAAATTGTGTGTGCGTGTAATTTTTAGAATATTTCAAAACCAATGCTTATTTTTAGTTACACTACATTTGAAGTTATTAAATATATTTTCCAAATAGTTAAGTCTTCCCTTTATTGCCTCTTTTTAACACTGAACAACTTACCTATATACAGTATTTAAATGATCAAATGTTTAATCGTTAAATGTAATTTTCTTATTTTCTGCTGATCCCGCCGAAAAGCTATTGTTAAAACCGCCGCCACGACCTCCTCTTCCGCGACCGCCATCAAATGACTTTCTAAATCCTCCCCTACCACCACGATCGCCACCATCACCATCACCGAAAGAGTTCCTAAAACCACCTCGACCACCTCCTCTGTCACCAAATCTGCCATCTCTTCCAAATCCTCCGCGCCCGCCTCTATCGCCCCCACGCCCTCCTCTATCTCCCCCGTGCCATCCTCTATCGCCTCCGCGACCACCTCTATCGCCCCCGCGCCCGCCTCTAAAACCACCCCGACCACCCCTATCGCCCCAACCACCACGACCTCTACCACCCGAATCACCATGTCCTCTATCACTCCAGCCACCGCGACCTCTACCACCACGACCTCTAAAGCCGTCATTATCAAACTTATTTCTTTTCCATTGTGGAGAACTATCTTCTTCGTTGTTCTTAAATTTACAACGAGATAGTAATCGAACGCAGCAAATATGAAAAAAAAAGAGAAATAAATTAATACAACAGGAATGCAGGCTGTATTATCTAATCTTTATCTAATTTAAACATAAATGTTAATGTTCTGCAGGGTAACGTGTAAGCCTGCATGCCTGTTGCACATACACATAAAGCCTGCACGTTACCTTTGCGTCGAACGAATTGTCTTTCAATCTTGGATCAACTCTAACTTCTTCATCCTTGACACGACGGTATGGGATACTCTACAAATATATTAAAGAGAAATAACTGGTAACAATTACTGTAAGGTGCATATTTTCCAGAGTAACTATTTAACATTGAATCAAAGATTGATAAGACAAGTCTTAGTAATCTATGTATTACAATGGCGCAATTGACAGCACTAGTAGCTTTCTGTAGTTTTCCATGATGAAGGCGCAAAAACATCTTAAGTAAGTCTGTAGCCACAGGTGTAATAATACCTCATGGCGAGCCAATGGCGCCTGAAATTGGCGAGAGCTGTTGGAGTATGCTAAGGCATGATTTTTTTATCTGTGGTGGATACCCTATTATTATACAATTACCAGCATCTTTCTGCATAGGCTGTTTAATCTTTCAATTCCTGAAGTATTTCCTCTTATAGGTCAATGAAACAGCAAATTAAGTAAATACCAATTTATTCCACCGAAGAAGTCATATTAACGCAAACATAATTTTATAGGTTCTGGAATAAATTGATATTTAATTGAATCGATGCGAACAGAAACAACATGAGTCAACAATTTCTTCAACGACTTATGTTGTTTCTGCTCTTACCGATTCATTTGCTGTTTCATTGACCTACAAGTGGAAATACTTCAGGAATTGAAAGATAAGTACATAAAGGCCATAACATAGATATATTAGTCTGTTTAATAACAGACCTTGCTATATGATATATCGATATGTACATACACCTCTAATAAAGAACTACTTTTGAATTTGTTAACACAGAAATCAATTTAGTCTGCATCAAAATCTAGATATTTAAATAGTTTAATAAGCTGAAACGATAAAAGTACAAAAAATGCATGTAATAGCAATTTTTTGCTAGTTACATATTATTATACTCCTAACATTAATTCAGATATTTGGAAGAAACATTTACTCAAATAGTTAAAATGCTAATATTTTCCTATATGACTGTGTTGTTGTAGTGACTACGTAGTTTCACATAACAGGAATACTCAGCACCACTAGAAATTGTTGGAAATTTGTGAAAATATTTATTACAGATCAAGGTTCATCATTGTAATTGCTAATAATGATTTCCCTAACTTAATAAAATTAAAACTTTCTATAGAGATTATGATATGCTGCGTTGTGAGAAAAATCTGGCATTGTCCAACTAATTCTTTGCTGGATTTATAATAATTGTTATATCAACACAAGTAACTGAAATTCACTCCAACATATTCTAAAACAAAATTGATTTTTGCCCATAAATAAATATTTATCGTACTGTATATATTTATACAATTGGCCTAAGGACAGTCTTTGATAGTGCGCCAAGAACAAAAAATAATAGGGGAACTTAAAATCAAAAAAACCCAGCAATAAAATAATAAATGTAATAAACATTTAAAAACTACAAAGATTATGGATTTTATGTTTGCTTTAATAAAAATAAAGCAAACATGGTTTTATATTGAAAAAAATAATAAAGTTACTAGTATCTGTCGTTTAAATCTACCATAGATACAACATTATTCAGTGTTTGAGCTAAGTACTGTCTAAAACATGTTAAATACATACCTTGTTGTCACTTGAGTTAAAACTATTATTCTTCTGTTTTTTTAGTGGAACGTTTTCTATATTTGCTTCTTCAGCTTTTCTTTTTTTACTTAAAGGTGTTTCTTCCTCATCATCAGCGTCTTCTTTACCCTAATATGAAAATAAATACTCTTTAAAAAATTTATGATAAGAAATTTTGAGTAGTATTTTACCTTGGCTGGAGTTGAAGCTTTTTTAGGACTTGCTGTATCATCTTCTTCAGAAGATTCATCAGATGAAGATGCTTGTTTTGCTTGTTTCACAGACTGTATTTTAGGTGGTAATTTAACAGTTTGGTCATCATCGTCACTCGAATCATCTGAACTGGCTTCTTTATTTGCTTTAGCAGGTGTAGGTAGAGAAACCTTGGGTGCTGGCTCCTCATCAGAACTATCATCGCTACTTTCTTGCTTGGTAGATTTCTTTATCTGATTTACTTTTGTAGGTATTACTGCATTCTTTTTTGCTGGTGGCTCATCACTATCTGATTCTGAATCACTTGAAGATGAATCTGCTTTTTTTGGCAGTACTTTGGGCATAGTCTTTATAGGTGCTTTTACTGCGGGTGTTTCATCTGAAGAAGAGTCGTCAGAAGATTCTTCTTTCTTCATTAGTTGTGCTTTTGTGGCAACTGGTTTTGATGGAGTTTTAAGAATTGATTTTGGAGGATTTTCCTCTTCTGAACTAGAATCTTCATCAGAACTCTTACCCTTGGCTTTTGCTTTCACAAATGATTGTTGAATCGGTTTTATAGGCACTTTAGGTTGTACTTTTGGGGCAGGCTCTTCATCAGAAGATTCATCGGAACTGCTTTCTTGTTTTTTAGGTACCTGCTTTAGAATTGGCAATGGAGTCTTTTTAGGTTGTGGTGTTACTTTAGTTTGTTGAATTTTTGCTGGTTCTTCATCTGAAGAATCCTCAGAAGTACTCTCTTGCTTTTTAGATATCTTTGTCGTTGGTTGTACTTTAACTGGTGTTTTAGCTTTTGAAGCACTAACTTTCACGTTAGGCTTTTTGTTATCAGATGAAGAATCATCAGAACTATCTTGTTTTTGTACAACTTTAGCTGCAGGCTTTATTAGTTTACTTGTATTATTTTGTGGTTTTTCTTCTTCCGATGAATCATCAGAACTACTATCATTTTGTTGCGTCTGTACTACTTTCTGAGTTTTTAAAACTGTGGTTTTTGCAGGAGTGGGCTTTTCATCTTCTGAACTTGATTCATCAGAACTACTCTCCTGCTTCTTAGCTACTGGTTTTACAGGAGTTTTTTGCTGTACTGGAGATTTTTGTGGAAGTTTCTTTTTAGGTTCTTCTTCACTACTAGAATCTTCCGAGCTTTCTTGAGTTTGTGATACTTGCTTTGCTACGCCATTTACCAGAGGTTTGCTAGCTGCAGCAGCAGTTTCTTCATCGCTACTACTATCCTCACTTTCAACTTTACTTAGTTTTAATTTTTTTGCAGTATTACTACTTTTCATAAAATGTTGTATAACTTCAGCTAGTTTTGGGGAACCTTGGGCCAAATTAGGCTGAAACATAAACAAGCTTTAGTAGAAGTTGTATAATGTTAAAATAGTAAATTCAAAACACGCGGTACACCACGTGGGATATTAAATATATTCAACAGTTCAAAATGTTTATAAGCTATGAATATGCATTAAATATATTTTATGTGAACATATATGCTTACCGGTTTTGTTTTTTGTCGATATATATTCGCTAAATTTGAATCTTTCAGCTTTAAAAATTCTAATACAAGAGCGGAGGTTAAAGCGTTTGTGTTGTCCGCCATTGTTAAAACGAAAGGACATGGAACGCTTGTGCATTTTCCGTCAAAACCTGCGTCTGCGCATATGCTCGCAATTGATTATCCCGCACTTTCCCTAATTGGAAATTTGACGTAGCCTAAAGTTGCGTTCAGATTTAAGAGACCGTCCGAAGCATGTTCAGAGTATAAATACATCTTTGCGAGAGGTCGTAGAGAAAATAGCATAGAAGTCGCTGTTTTTCCTTCACACGTAGACCATCGAACCAATTAAGATATTACAACACATTGTACAGCTGATCGTTTCGCCTCTAGGCCGCTCTAAACCGTCGAACCAACTACGGTTGTACCGGGTGATTCAGTAAGGATGGCGATCTACCGCATCTCTGCTACATATATTCTTACGTTGATAAATCGAGAACGGATAGAGATATCGAGATGCTGTTTTTACTGAAATGTCAGTAATTTAATGTAGCTTAGCATTATATAACAAATAACACCGTTCTATTTTTAATTTTTTTGAAATTCGGCAAAATGCGTGACCACCACAAAAAAGTTCTGTTTTATGTATTAAAAAAAATTTTTTTTTTTATAATTATATAATTGAAAATAACAGACACGCCCCCTAGCGGTAACATTTCGAACTTTTAAATAATTAGACAGATTAGTTGTGCAATGTTTTTCCCGAAGCTCTACACCTAGCAGTTTTCAAGATACAGCCGATCGCCACCATTACTGAATCACCCGGCACAATGGATTGTGCAATTGATCGTATGATCTGTTGAAGATAATTGTTTTTTCATAATAATCATCGAACACGTTTAGCGATGGATCTATACTTTTTAAAATGGCAGTGAACTCTATAATTAACCCCATTTATAAATTCTAAATTTTCAATTACTTACTGTAAAATACAAATTTTACAGAGAACTGTCAAAACGTACCTAATGCTAATGCATACGTAAGTGATTTACTATCACTCAAATAGATGTCTGTGAACTTGGCACCTCATTTAAAAAAAAATGTTTTTGATTGGAGTTCTCATTGCATCTCAAAGAGTTCTAGAGTTCTTGATAAAATTTAAAAAAGTTCCGTAAAAATAAACATAGAAAACAGTAGTTGAAAATGCCAGGTGCCAAATTCACAAAACGTAGTATGAAAAATCGCGATAACATTTAAACTAATTGTCTGAGTTCATCGAACATTCAAAATTATTGTTAGAACTCTTGAGATTTTTAGCGATAATTATTCAAGTTCGAAACTCTCTCACGAATATTTCGGTAATTCTTAGTTTTTAATAGGTGGAAAAATTAGGAAAATCGTAAATTTCGAATTTTTTGTTGGCCCCCAAGAGTTCTAGCGATAATTTTTAATGTTTTAAGAGCTCAGACAATTAGTTTAATTGTTATCGTGATTTTTCGTACTACGTTTTGTGAACTTGGCCCCCTACATTTTCAACTACTGTTTTCTATATGTTTGCACTTTTTTTAAATGTGATCAAGAACTCTAGAACTCTTTGAGGTGCAATGAGAATTCCAACCAAAAAATGTTTTTTTCAAAAATGAGGTGCCAAGTTCACAGACACTACAAACAGATAACGAGCTTTATAGGGAGCATTTGGTATATTTTGAATAGAAATGTATCGCCCACGGGGCAAGGGGAGTTATCTAGGATAGGCAATGCAAATAAGCTAGAGTATTATGTATAAGCTAGAGTATTATGTATAATGTATGTATTGCCTAGCTAAGCAAGCAAACATCATAATTAGGTCGTATCTAATATACTAAGAATTGCGTGGTCAATAGAAAATGGCGGGAAATTCTCTCAATATATGATATGGTAATTTTTTCTGAAATTATAACGAATTAAGTTTTCTTTAAACATTGAGCTGGGTACCTATTTATTTGTAACTGATCTGTGTAAACACCGCTACACACAGACGTATATGTTTTAAAACATGTACTTACACGCAACGAGTATTCAATAATGTATGTACGTTATTCTGCTTTTACACGCTGAGACTTGCATGCATGTAAGTGTATGAGCGTTGATAATTTTTATCAAAGACAGATTTTGTAACGCGCTGTGTTTACTGAATGCACATTCAAAGATGCCACATTTTTTTCACATACACACCAACGTTAATGAATGCCCGTTAATGCATGCACATGCATGTTTTAGAACATGTATGTACATACGTCCATGTATAGGTAATGGCCTTAACGTACTACCAAATTGTTATATCTTTGACAGTCATGGCCCACGCTTTATTAGTGTTGAAAAATTAAGTTTCGTTATTTTTAAGTAAAATAACGAAATATCTCAAAATTGATTAGATTTAGGTATAGGGAATGGAATCAATCGAATAAAATAAAAATAAAAAAAAACTTGATATAAAATATAGCGTGTTGTATTTGAAATAAGCTACTTATAACTGTTTCAAGTTGTTGGAATTGAGTGGTTTTACACCACTCTGTATAAAAATAGGATATTTTAAAAAACGAGTAATTAGAATTCGCTGTACCAAATTTTAAGTCAGTAGCATTTTTGTTTGCAGCAATATCGTGATTAATAGAAAAATTATTAATATTTGGAATGCTGCGTGAAATTTACTGAAAATTTGGCGAAAAATTTAAAAATAAAATAAAAATACCATGTTATTTTTAAAATAAGCGAGTTGGTATGTATGTACTTTCGGTGTACCAGACTGCATTCCTAAAAATCTCTAATGAAAACTTTGTGCCACACCCGGTATTGTTTGAGATTGTAGATTGTAAGCATAATGCCATATAACCATGATATATGAGTTCTTTGTTCTTAGATATTTTTGTTTTATACGAAAATATAAATAATTAATTATGTCGAATTATAATCCATTTTCTACAAGGTGTTGTGATGACAAATAATTAATTATTGTTTTTCCTTGTATAACTTTATTTTAATTTTAAACAGTGAATATGTTTCGGCTTTAAGCCATCTCGGCAATCAATCTAGAATTTTTATAATGAATTAAATTGGAGAGAACTCATGGAATAATGCCAATGGCTTAAAGCCGAAACATGTTCACACAAAATTAAAATAAACTTATACAAGGAAGAACAACAATTAATTATTTGTCATAATTAATTATGTTCTGGAGTAATTGATCTATATTTATTCCTATGGGTGGAAAGATGTTTGGAATTAAAAAGCTAAAGAGGTGACTTAAGAGAGTGTTTTTCGTTTTTAAATATGTTAGTAGAGAACTACATCACCTCTGCTACTACTTTTGAGATTCCAATGGTGAGCTTTGAATTTGAGCTAGCCTATACAGTACATTAAATTTTTTACTAAAAATATTTTATTCGTATAATTTAATCTACAAAGTAAAGACACGGTATTTAGATTAGGTTGGGTCTGATAATACTTTTTAATTCAAAAAATATAAATCAGAACTTTAAGTCAGTGGTTAGTGACATAAATGACCAATAGAAAAGTAAAAATCAAACATGCTGAAACTATTTTTTCCAAAATATCGGTATTTCACAAACTTCAGTGCTAGAACCATATTTGCTTTTATCAAAGCTACCGAATTTTTTACGATTAAGCGAAACGTTTTTCTCTATGCAGACGATGGCTCTCTTCTGGTGGACGGTAAATATGATAATGAATTATGGCAATCAACGATTATAGTCACTAATCTCTTTGGAGTACTTGAAGAATTTTATTTATAGTGTCGTACAAACAGATTGATGGTCAATTAAAAAAAACTATTTGTACATACAGAGCCCCGCCACTAGCTGTTTGAACGCCCGCGTGCAATACCGATTAGGCCGCCTCTTGTACAATTGTAGACATGCAAATTATGACAATGTTTTGTTTTCCTTTCGATATGTTTTTGTCGCTGATGCCGCCCCCTTGAAAATGCCGTCCTTGTACGGTGCACGCCTTGCACACCCGCACGCAGCGGGCCTGTACATACATAAACCTAAGAACATACCGTGCTAGAATGTAGATTGCAAGGAAAATTTTTAGAAATTAATTTAGATTATAATTAGGACTGATTGTGAGTATCGTACGATGATAATGTCTGTTTACGTTTGAACTCTGCATATGCAATCTTTGTTTTTAGACAGAAAATTTCATACGGATCTTATGCGTTAGTTTACTCGATAATTTCTTATAATATAATACTAATAGGCGCAGTGTGTCGACTACACGTGAATTTTTATACTATAGAAGCATATTAGAAAGGGTTATCTTTGATTTAAATACATGTATACATTGTGATTTCAAGGACTGAAGGACCGAATGAATGCGATATTCGGTTGATGATAAAGGCCCATGAGCCTTCGAGGCACGCATATCCTGAGTAATTAATTAAATGTTGTGGTGTTGGTGTTATAGATCTTTTATCTGTACATGTACATTTTTTAAAAACAAATAATCACTAGAGGCAAACGCAGATACACACTACCATAACACGAGATGCAGAAATGTCTTTGGTTTTACACACTTTCGAAGGTTATAAGAAATTTATTTAAAATATGGAGTATAGGTTCTTCAACCGTGTTCCGAGCTTTTATAACATGACAAAGTTTTTCTTATCTAATTTGTAACTGTATGTATAGCTATATATATTTTTTGTTTTTGTTTGTGTATTAATTATAATTCTAAAGACATATCTAAACATAGCTCACGCGTACCACATGCAATGTAGGAGAGTTTGGGGGCTGTGGGCAGCCAGCGTACTGCCGAAGAATAACAACCTTGCAAATTAGTATGCAGTCCTGTTGTATATAAATATGCCGCAATCGTTGAGCTTACTTAACCGTACAATAGTGAATATACTGCGTAATGTTTTCTAGTAATTTAAGTTAAATGCAAAATTACATGCGTACGCCACTTGTATGTGTAAGAAACTGGCCAAGTTTAGACATATCACATCCAAATTGAAAAAGCAATTTAAAGTAGCTACTAGAATGTATTACCTACCTACAAAAGTTTGAAGACATAAGAATACATCATTTTAATATACGCACACCCATAATCTATAAATATGTTCACTATATAACTATTACCACGAATAAAGTAATAATTATGGTATATCTGTTAACACTGTTAAATAACTTTATTTACAACTATATCAATCATTTTCACGTCTCAATTTCTACATATACATTATTATTTATGACACAGATACGGATTTAAAGCACATTTACCTGCAATATTTATCTTTAATCTCTAACGTACAAATTTTGTTTGATTTGGCTGTTTCTTATACAGCTTGGCGATAATTAGCCCATCAGTATTTATTCCACAATATATAAACATCAAACAACAAATAAAAATAAAAATGTATAAACAAAAAATTGCCATTATGGCTAATTGGTGCCGTCATTCACTCGACATATCAGTTGTTGATAAAGCTTTAGATTGTTGTTTAATTACTTTTTTCTTCGATGATTTTAGATTTCTTTGGATTTCAGCATCGGAGGTTAAATCGCTCGCACTTTCTTCAGATAATGGTTCTTCATGTTTTCTATGTCCTTTGGTATGTTTGTCACTTCGTACTAATTTTTGTTTGTCTCTTCTCTTCGAACGTCTAGACTGATTTTCGCTTTCATCACCAGCAGACTGCCGACACTTTGACTCTCCTTTTTCTATTCTTCTTGATTTCTCATGCAGACTCTTCCGCGTACTTCCCAAAGAACTACCGGTTGAATAGCCAGTATCCTTTCGATTGGTCTTCGTTCTACAATAGGTATAACATACACAGTATACAGTGAAAAATAGATTTTATTGGTAGTTAATGCAACTCTTTTGCTAGAGTTCTAGTTATGTAATTTAGGTGTGTATAAAAGGTATTACGGTTTTGTTTTAAATCATCATTTCTTGCTCTAGCAAAAAATATATTAAAACGACTAAAAACGAATCTATAAATAAATTTGCTTCCGAATGGAATCAAAAGCTTGCCTAATATAATTACATCGGCCAACATGATTTTTGTCTCACGAGTACAAATTATTCTATTTAAGCAGTTTTTTTTGTATCGTGTTCAAATATGTATTCAGAATTTCTCCATCGCCCAGAATTTTTTTGTTATTTTAATTTTTTGAAATACATATTTTTTAATTCAAATGAGCTAACTCAAGTGGTACAGTTACTACTATTGTCCAGACATATACAAACGTGTTCTATTAGTGTAGCATACATGTGGATGGGATAGCACCGACAGAAAAAAGGCTACATTAGAAACAAATTACACTAGAAACAACGTGCGAATCATTCATTCTTGGACAGAAAAATGTGAAATTTGGCTCACTGTGTAGTTCTAAAAATGTGTATCTACAACCATTACATATAAAATTAGAATTAATGAAGAATTTTGTTAAAGCCATGAATAATATTAATAGGTTGGCAATATCTTGTCCCATGAAAGGATAATCAGGGGAAATACCTTCATCGGGAGATTTCAGCTATAGAAGAGACGTATCAAGGCAAATGAGATTCTAATATGCTGGCCGATTATTGTTGGAATAATTACTGATTTTCTAGGTGAGTCAGCATGTTTGAATATTGTATAGTTAAGAATGTAGAAAACATTAAAATTGTTGAAATTATAAATGCCTGTCACTCGGAAATTTTTCGTGGTGGAGAAAGTTGATATATTGAAGCATGAATCTTGCATAAACATAATTAATTTATGTATTAATTTAAAACATACTGATCTTTATCAGCACCGCTTCAAGGGAACATTGCATGGGTGAAAAAGAATAAGAAGATTTCATTAAATAAAATAGTCCGACCTTGCTGAAAAGTATTTTCATACTTTTTGTACAGTCATTCATCGCTAATAGAGGAATATAAGTGCGAACGGGCGATATTTATTATTTGTCCTTGTTCAATTATCGCCCGATTATGTGATTTTTTAACAATATGAAATATCGATAGCGTTAAACAAATTTGAAAAAATAACTTTCATAGACATTCTCAGGATTTGTGATTCTAATTACGGTTGAATAGTGTAGTAGGCCTGATAAAAACTCACTAATTGCAACAAAAACTAACATACATTTTGTCTCCTACCTTATATGTTTAGCTTTAGTTTCATTCTCCGAATAATAATCATCTTCGTTCGATTGAGATTCCACGCTGTTTCTTCTTTTAGATCTATTTTCATGATGATTTGGACGTGTAGATTCCTTCTTCTTATGACTGTGTTTGGGACGATAAATATCTCCTTTGGAAATTATCGATATATTGCTCAATTTGAAGTTATCACCTTGTTTTTTCTTGTTCTTTTTATTTTCACTGTAAACGACGTGAAGTCGATACAATTGAAGAACAATAACCAGTGAATTCTTACACGTAAAGAAAATATTCATATACGAAATGATATTAAAGTGAGTTATTAACAGTAATCGAAATACCAAGAAAGGAGCATCTTGCAATGTAATGTTAAGCACTATTCCCCAAACATCAATACCGCAACAATAGTTATTTGAACTGGAAAAGAATAATACACAAATGAAAATGTAATAGCGCGTATAATTTATGTGAATAAGACAAAAGAATGGAAAATTTTGCAATAATGTTAAAAATATTTCTTTTTGAATGTTATAAAATTTAATATTAATATACGCTTTATCAAAAAAAAAAAGACTGTAAAGTAAAAAGTACTTTTGTTCGAAATTCTATTTAAATAAAACAGCCTCAGACTTTTTATCAAATCGAATGAATTTCATGGAACATGCATTTCGAATTTTCGCTACCTTTTAGATAGATAACTAAATGTAAGGCAATCGAAAAAAAAATATTAAAACAAGTTTGGTTAGTCATATTTGTGTTATTAACGCAATTTTGCTGTTAGAACTTTTAAATCAAAAATTGTACCTATTAGTTATGAGAGTTGCAGATTACTTATTAATACGTGTATGTTAATGACGAAAATTTTGAAATAAAGCTAGAGAAACTAAATGCATCAACAAAACTTGTTCCGACAATTAACTTAAAATGCTACTTACCCAATAGAAGAAGCAGTTGTAAGCCTAGACTTTCTAGATTTTGTAGCAGTTAATACCACAGTAAATTGCATTAAACTCCACGACCTATAGTAATTAAATAGACATACAATGTAACTAATCAACAGCTGCCAAATTTAAAGCTATTTGTCTTAAGTAGTTTCAATTTTGTTGTGAATTTTATCGTTAACATGCATATCCGAACATAAAAACAAATTAAAATAAAAGTAATACAAATATTGTTTAAACTAAAAAGCAATCGAATTTCCTTTTAGCATTACACGAGTCACAAATTAGCTATATATCAGGTATTTTTTTAACTTTGTTGCTAATATGGCACGCGAATATGATTTAATGTGCAACATATGAAAGCACGATCAATTATTCTGCTAATAGCGGAGACTTATTTAAGGTGCATAACTTCTAAGTCATTAATGGTACCACAGTTCGAGTTCGACACATTTTAATGATGGTATATCATACTCAGTAAGCCCTTTAAAATGAGGTATCGCTCGACCCCCATTCCATTTAAAATTTTGATACTATATCACCCCTGTCATCAATCTTTGAAACTAAATTGAAATTTTACTTCATGAATGTAGTATATTTAGTATATAATATTATCATATTAATGACCCAAAACTGGAATCTCTCTATTAAACCGAACAAAAGTGAGCAGGGGAGAAGACACTTTAGAATCGCACTGTAGATATCAACACCCTGTTCAAAGTTAAGCGTTAACCATCACTTAACCTGGAGTTACGAAGTTGGTTAGCAAGTTGACAATATTTTTTATTCTGATTGAGATGATAGTTTTGGTGTTTTCGACATCTCAATCAGCTCATATAACTCCAACAATAATTAACAGCTAACAGTGGTAAACACTTAACATTTGACACGGTGCATATTATTCTACGGACTGTACTTTCTTTTCTTCCATTTGAGAGAGTATTTCATTCTCTATTTGACAATTTGAAAAAGAGTAATGAGGAAGTTTCTGTAAAAAAACGGGAAAAACCGTGTAATAGTTAGTTGATTATGATGTGTATAAAATGATTGTAATTTCGGTTGACCACCATTTATCATAATTGGTAAAATTTAATGTATAGATATGGGAACGTCAATTGCTTATGTTTACCGTCGGTAATCAGTTAGACAGTCGCTCAAATATTGGAATTAGAAATACATACCATATACTCAAAGTAAGTAGTACCAATATTGGATGTGTGGCTACTTTATCATCTTTGAAAGAATCAAAAAATTCAATTATATCTGCTGCTGTGCCTAAAAATTTATATAAATATGACAAGTTTAAATTTGGAAATATTATTACCAATGTACACCAAAAGTAACTGACTCAATTGATCTCTTGTAAGTTCACCTTTGGGTAACATCCATCTTCCTATTATTAAAATTAACATCAAAAACTGCTCTATAACGGTTACCCAGGTTTCCGTACTTAAGCTAATTTCTGGTAATTTTATTTCGACCTAAAATATAATAGTTAATACTTAAGAACGTAATAAAGCATTCATGAATTAATTTCATTTTAATAAATAGATTTTTACGTACACCTATGAGATCATTCAGCTCTTTCAAATTATTTTTAGCGGTAGCCGTCAAATTAAAATTATCCTCTTTGACTTTTATTCTTTTATCAATCTTTTCAAGTTCTAAAATCCAAATCGATGGGATCACGCTCAATAAATACAAGAATACAGACGGACAAAACCTGCAACAATAAATAGAAATAATTTCCTTGTATATAGGTGAATGTAAAGAAATTTATGTTAATCAATTTGTTTCAAACATAACGGTAATCAGTGTTTCGTTAACATCTATTCTCAGTCGAATGAGTTCAAAAATATTGTCAAGATTAAATTTCAGTTGAAATTTATGTTGTGATATTTAAATTATTTTAATTACTTGAAATATTAAATGTATGTTGTCCTTTGATTTTGTGTATTTTATGTTTCAATTTCAGTGAATCACAATTATTTCATTGCAACAATACCTATAAGTGTTGGAGTTATTTTTTATTTATTGGTCAAGGCAGTTTTCGAAGTAATTTTTTTTTTAATGTGGTGGGTGCTTAGTTGCCGTGACTCCGTAAACTGTATCGCTTGTCTGGCTATCACTAGTTTTTGTGTGTGTATGTTGTGTTCAATTGGCTTTGTGACAGCATCATATCGCCTTTTATGATACCGCGCTGTTAATCACTTTGCTCCCAACAGCGAATGGCAAGTCGATCCGGAATTAAACTCTCTGAAAAGATGTCACCGTCCCTCCAGAGAATTGAACCCCGGCGCCTATCGTCCTCTCACAACAATAGTCAACCGCCTAACTACTGCGGCCATCAACCCGTTTAGTTTATGTATTTACCTCGTCGTCGTATTTAAGTATAATTTTCCATTTGTGCATGAAAGTAGTTAAATCATTTAATAGGTATATATTTATTACAATTTCAGAAAAGAAACATCTGTACTCATAAAGATCTCAATGTTACGCGAAATCCACGTATATTTTGGAAAGTTGTTAGATGAGAGAATAGAGGGTAGCAGCCAGGTGAAGACCTCCCCCATAATTCATCAATTTTAGCGTACAATGCCGACCCCAGTTTAATTGAAAAATAAGAAAAACTTTAAAAAGTCACGTAAATGTACCCAATTAATAAAGGGTGTCGCAACAAACCCCCCAACTTAAATTTGCCGCTATTTTGTTAATATGAATTGTACGGTGATTTGTTTTTGACAGTTGTCACGTACAGACCACGCGATTTAAAAATATTGAGAAGTATTCAAACGCACAACGTTTAATTATTGTAGAAACAGATGACAAAAATGGTGAAAGTTTTGCGAAAACAGTTCACTAATTACGTCAAATTATCGGTCACAATAATGCACCTAATAAATCGACAGTGAGGCGTTTAATTACAAAACTTCAGACCAAATTTACGCTGATGGATCAGAAGATCATTATTCATCGTCGTCCTTGTCGGTCACTTGAAAATATAGCCACGCTGTAAGGGAATCTGTGGCCGAGTATCCAGAACTTCCATTTGACATAGTGGTCAAGATTTAAACATTTCAGAAGCACTATGCAACGAATTTTGGTAAAAGGTATTTGCACGCGTACAAGGTTCAATTGCTGCAAGAAATAAAGCCATGGTACCATGCACAGTGTCGTAGATTTGTTGATTGGGTGTTGGAACAACATCAAGTTAATACAGATTTTTCGAAGAAAAGCATTTTTTCAAATAAGGCACATTTTCAACTCGACGGATACGTAAATAAGCAAAACTATCGGATTTGGGGTGCTGAAAATCCTCGTGTGATACTCGAACATCCATGCATCCACCGCGAGTAACTGATGTTTGGTGTGCATTTGGGGCTGGCGGAGTGATTGGACCGTATTTCTTTGAAAATGCTGCTGGAAATGCGTTAATGGTGTACGGTATCGCGAAATGTTAACGGAGTTTTTGTGGCGCGAATTGGATGTAATTGATGCAGAGGACATGTTTTTCTAACAAGACGGTGTGACCTGCCACACAGCACGTGAAACAATGGTGTTACTGCAGACCAAGTTTCCAGGCTGTGTCATTTCTCGATTTGGAGATCAGCATTGGCTAGCAAAATCGTGCGATCTAACATCGATGGATTTTTTTTTTTTGGGGCTATGTGACGAAGGTGTATGCAAATAAGCCTGAAACAGTAAACCGTCTTAAAGAGAAAATATGGTGCGTTATTAGTGAAATACAGCCACATTTATACGAAAACGCTATTGAAAATTTCAACAAAGAATAACCCAGAGGGTTTGCTTAATTCAAAAAATAAATGTGTTTTTCTTTAAAGTTAAATTCGACGCTGTTGTTGAGACACCATTATAACACATAGGCAAAAAGGAACTTTAACTAATAGAAACCGATCATTTCTACATTTTTTTCTGTACCTAAAATCAATAATTAAGAAAAAAATATGTATAATATTTGACATAATTTCGCATTTAAGACCTTAATATAATGCAAATAAAAAAAATTGTCTCTTATAATACTTGTCCGTATTATTATATTATGCAACATATGTATGTGTTCAATATTTGAAATCTTTTAACTTTTACGCTAATAGTGAGCAATGCATAGATAGAATATAATGTGAAAGTATAAATCGTGTCCAAAGTTATCGGTGCACTATTGCTATCTCCGTTATCTTTGGAACTACAGTTTTGGTCAAATTAGCAAATTATTAGTGTTTTTAACGCTGATTAGTATGCAGTTCATGAAAAAAACAATTGAATTTCGTATTTCTGGGAAATTTGAAAATTTATAAGTTTTTTAAATAAAACACTCTGTATACATATTTTCGAAAGATAATTTTATTTGTAATATAAAACCTTCAATACACTATTGTCCTTAAATAAATAATAAAGTAGTTGTGTTGGATTTTAGTCAATGTCAAAGAAACATTATTAATAGTAGGCTTCTTTCACTTCAAACCAAAACAAATACTATGCCCATTGAAATTGTCAAAAACGTTCTGTGTCTGATTCCCTTTCGCACAATGTTATTTAAAATAGTTGGATATTTAAATTTGTGCTATGTTATTTAGTTCTTTTTTCTAACAATTTATTGTTGAAAAGTTTCAAAATCTAATAAATTGTTATATTCATTTATTCCTCCATATTTATTCAAAATAATGCCGTTTACGAGGGACACCTTCTTTAATATTTCTCCATTCACTACTTCTATTTTCACAAAGATCACTCTTCATGCAACGTGACAGTTCACTCTGATAAAGGAGTGAAGTAATAATTGTGTGAAATTTAGAACATAA